>CAODLS010952464.1:0-10866 GCA_948243855.1 Flueggea neowawraea | reverse complement strand
TGGTGACACGCTCGCAGCGTGGACACATTGTAAGGGTGGATGCAGGCAGTGGCTCGCAACTGTGAGGAGAAATCACGGTTGGTGGACCCACCTTCATTGCCCTAAGCTCCTCCACTTCTCTTTGGAGTCTTCTGTTTTGCTTTGTTAATGAACCAAACCATCTCTTTAAGTACTCACATTCCATCTCTGTTTGCTTCAGCTTGCTCCTGAAAATTATATAGTATTCATATGATAAAAAATGATGTTAAACAACCAATAAACATGTAGTCTGATAGCACTGGAGTTGTCTCCAGCATATATAAAGAATTGGAGATTCAATTCCCAGTGAGAAATAATGAATTATCAAAGTAATATTACACGTAAAATGCATCCATATTTGCTATATCAAAATAAACACATTTTCTTAATAAAGCTCAAATTATTGATAATTGTGAATTAAAATTTGCAAAATCATAGAAATGTTTTCTTAATAATGCTCAATTTTTTAGATTTTTATTTGTTGTTGATTTTAGTTGTTTTTTTTAATTGATGGATGCAGGTGTCTAAAATAAATGCAAAAAATCATAAATTCTGTAGCTTTCCCTTTCCAAGAAATGATTGCTAACAAAAATGAGTTGGTAGCCAAGTCTCTGAATGGTTGCATTTATGGTTATCAAAAAATGAGCATGAAACAATCATAAATTCTTGTTTGTTTGCTATCGTCTAAAGTCAATATATTACAGTTAATGTCGTATTTAAAGCTCAGATTGATGTTTCATAAATATTCTATGACTTCTTTCTTTGACCAATTAATGATTCTAAGCTTGGTTGCATTTGATAATTAATCTACATAATGAACTTCCCTTTAGGTTCAATTTAAGAAAATGCAACCTATTAACATATATTCATGAATGATACGAGATGAAGATATTGATTTCTTCAATAGATCTAGTATAATGAAGATGATCATATCCTTATTCTTTTTGTTAAATGTTCACAATTTATTAATTTTGAAATCGTCTCTAATTCTAAGAAGATAGTATGTGTCAAATGAGAAACCCTCAATCTTATATTGAAAATGAATATTCTAATATTATTAAGTTCTTGTTCCAACGCAAGATATCTACTTTTAAATTGTATAAATTTTTAACGTAACGAAAGTAATAATTAAAACACACACAAATAAATGCATGGTTAGTCCGAAAGAATAATGAGTCAAAGAAACACTTATTAGATAGCTATGACCCGACTACCACACCAAGCCAAACGAACACATGCATCTCAATCCCAACACACACACACACACACACACAAACCCTTCTTTTTAATCAAAGTTGTGTGCCATCATCATTAATTTGATATTTAGACAAACCATCATTATATTGGTTTCACAAAGTGGTGCACATGAAATAACTTCATCATTAATTGTCCATAAATTTTCCGAACCACCTGTCAATAACGTCTCTTCAATTTTTTGAAACTAGTAAAGCCCTCTTCACTACGTTACATGGAGGTATTGTTGTTATCCATGGCAAGTACTCAAAACATCTAGCAACAAACGAAGCATAATTCAATTGGTTACCTATTTTAGAGGTGATATATTAAGAGATTAATGACTGTTTAACTTAGCTTTCGTAACTTAATTAAATTATGAAACGACCTTATTAATAATTAATTAACATTGAAACCAAATACATCACTATGATTGTTATTTTGTATATCATAAAACTAGGTATAATGTTCAGATGAGTTGAATCTTATTTTTTACTGTGTAATTGCCAACATCTAGTCTTTTAGAGAGGCTTTAATTTGATCACATTATTAATGAGTATGACTGAAAATTTTGTAAAAAAGAACAAAATTTTAAAGAGAAAAATAATTTTATAAATTAATTTTAGTCTATAATATACGGATGAAAAAGACAGATTAACCTCTACACTACGCATGGTTTCCTATGCAGTCGAATAGTATTGACCAAATTAGAAGCTCTTACATACCGACACAACAGGTCCGCTTTGATCATCATCATCATCAATGGTGCTTAAACTTTAGGCCATGAAAATGAGCCAACAATCTTTCTAATTATGTCCCTTATAGTGTTATATATGTTCTACATGAAATAATCCTAAAATGACCAAAAAAAGGGGGATAATTTCTAACTTTCCGATGGGAAAGTACGGTTTTATACGGGTAGAATCTGATACAAGATGATATTATAAACTTTTATGTGATATTATTCTTTGTGAACTTTGAGATATATATTATCTACCTTAGATATATCACTTTTATCCTAACCACCCAGAAAAAATAATGGCTTTTCAATAAAAAAGACAATCTAAAATATGTACATATGTAAGTTGGTACAGTATTACCTGGCCCTACGGTTTTGGAACCACACCTCAACTTGTCTTGGTTTCAGTTTCAATTGCATAGCTAATGCTTCCTTCTGTCTCTGCATATACAGCCAAAAATCACCAAAACAATCGAAATTAAAATCGAAATCACCCTTTTAATTAAGAAATTGAATATCAAACGGGACTTGATCGTTAAGATTGAGGGGTTTGATTTCGTACAGGGTTTAAGGTATGGTGTTGTCTGAAACTTTCTTCGAGAAGGCGAGATTGTTCTTTAGAAAGGCGGAGTTTTTTGCGAGGAGGGACTTCATTGGTGCTGTCTTCTTCATCATCCATGCCGGCACTCGTCATCCACTCTTCGTCTCCTCCTCCTCCTTCAGATGATGGTACTTGATTTATGTCCAAGTCTCTAATTGCACATCCTCCTTCAACTATTACACGTTAATCATTTCCAAAAACCCAAAGAAGGACTGAAATTTAATATAGAATTGATCACCCAAGGACTTCATCGACGCACATGAACATGATCACAATAAAACAGAAAAGGAAAATCGCTCTTAGAATACAAGAAATCAAGGCGTGTGATCAAGAACCAAACACAAAATAATACTCGATAATATTGGAAGTAGGTATATCGATACCATGTTAGGAACTGATTTACAAGAAAATTTGAGTTGATAGACGAGTTACAGAATCCGATCATAACCATATTGTGTTAATCCGATTAATAAGAGCTTGTGGAACCAAGAAATATAGAAAAATATGTAATAAAGAGAAATAATAGGTTTAATGAATTAATTACCAGAAGAAAGAAGAGAAGGAGATGATAAGAAGCCAGGCATGGACATGGTCAACTCCAAGCTTGAAGAGCTTGTGGGTGAGAGAGGCATCAAAGTGTTAGTATGACAATTCAACAAGAAGAAGAATGAAGAAGAAGGAAGGTAAAAGACTGATTTTGTAGAAGGAAAAGAAAGTAAAAGTTAAGACTAGAAAGAAACCGAGAAAAGAAAAAGAAGACGAAGTTATTATGAAAGGAAGAACAAAAGGAGAGACAAAGAAGAATATGAAATGGAGGACGAAAAAAAGGCGAGTTATAAAGGTCAAAATAAATTAAGGAAGAAAATTTAATTTTCCTGTTTTTTTCGTGGGTTAGGGTTTTTGACTATTGTCGTCAAGTCAAAGGATCTGACCCATCTGATTTACGACACGTGTTAATTGGTTTTAGAAATAGTAACCAATTGTAGGAGAATAACCGGCAGGTTTTTGTATTTTGGTGACACAGAGGAGACTCGGAGGTTTGGGTGGAGTCTGGTTGTCGGTTCAATGGTCAGCTTTTGAAATGATTGGGAGATTGGACCGGTTTTCTTTGGGTTGAGAGCCCCTTTACTTCTTATTTATACACCAATTTACTCTCCAATACACATTAATAAGTACTTTGTTAGTAATTAAAAGCATATTTAATTAATGTTTTGTACATTATAAAATGAGTTATTTTCACAATGTTTTGATATTGGATTTGTTTATATTAGTTTAATTAACCAATTTTATATTCTCTCTGTCCCAAATTAATCAGTATGTTCATTTTTTTAGATAGATTAAAAAATCGGTTGGAAACACTAATTTAAAATGAACTTTCAAAAATATCCTAAAAAGTAAATAAAAAAAGCTTATAATTTAGGAAGGACGGAGGGAGTAATTTATCAACTTAATTTATTAAAAACAAACAATATTATTAGTTAATTATATAGTTTGATTAAAAAAGGATAAAATTATCTTGTTAAAAAGATTTTATTAGTCGAATATGTTAGAAAATATGCATATACTTTTATAATTAGTTAAACCATTTATCAATCCAAATAAAAAAATTACTTAACTAAACAAAATGTCAATTATTGTAAATCAAAATCCATTTTTTGCAACATTTAAAAGAAACGAGCAAATCTGGGCCAAATTTTATTTATTTGGTGACCTCAATTGGAAAACTATATATGATGTGAGTAGGTGGGACTAAAGATTTGGGGTGTTTTGGTGCATAAAGCAATATACATATTCCATTTTCCCATTTTAATATATAGTTATATTTTTAATTAATAAACATATTTTTTTAGTGTTCAATATTATACCCTCTTTGTTCAATATTCCACTATTTAGACTGCGAAGCTATAATATATTTTTCTAAAAAAATTGTGTTGAGTTTTATACACATTAATTATTTGCTCGCTTTTTTTTCCCTTATCATCAATCCAAATTTAAGAAAGGTGTATTTAATAATTAAAATTAAATACATTTAATAAATGAAAGTAATATTCAGTAATTATTGTAAAAAGTAGAAAAATGACTAGCTACTAAAATAAAACGGAGAGAGAATTATTTATTGTATAAATAATTAATGAATAATTTTAATTGCGTTACCTGTTTCTCTAGCAGAATAACTTGCTTACTTAAATGAAAGAGCGAGAAGACATAACTTGGGTACGTGTACTGTGGACAGAAACATTTATTGTATCTCTACATTGAAGTGTTTTAATTAGTGAAACCCATTTTTTGTTAATGTTTTTGAACCTGCAAACAATATTTTATGGACCACATTTTGGTGTTAATTCAGAATGATTTCGCAGTTTTTTTGGGAATCCTTGTTCATATTTGTTTAATGTTCATTAATTGTTATTTATGCAATGGTAACGTGTGTAGGATATCCTTCTCAACTTCCTAAAAAACCCTCAACGTGATGTTTGTTTTTTCTTGGTATATTTATTCAACATATTATATATTTAACCTATTATAATTTTAAATATATTATAATTTTTGAAAAACGTATATGTCTTTATACTTATACTATACAATTTGTTTGATCTACAAAATTTGCTATCTAACACTCTCAATCTACCAAAAAATAGACACCACTGCCTATTTGTTGGAGTACTCCTTAATTACTACTAACCTTTTGGCGCATAATCATATGCTTGTATAGTGACAACTATTTCAAGTATTATTCAACTAAAAATAAGCAGGCTCAAGTTCAAAACTATGTAAAACAAGAGTGTTAGAGCCCAAACACACAATCACATCCACCTAAGAAATAAATAATAAAGAAAAAAAATTAATGTGTTTTGGTCTCATAGTAGACCTACTTTTACGATCTCTACTAAAATAAAAATTATAATTTTTGGACAGACAAAATTACAAAAACCTTCTAACCCTCACAAATCTAAAACCCAAGTTACACATCTCTAATCAACTTAGCTTAGGATTTGTGATATAAAATAAGTAAATACAAAGCCTATTTATAAGAGAGATACCCATTTACCTTCCTACACCTAAGCGATGTGGGACAACTATCTTCTTCACTAACATTGTTTGCAACAATAGCTTGAAAGTTTTAGGAAATGACACTAATAGAAGCAATGTGTAACGTTTTTTCCATTTCATTGGTGTTCAAGAGTGTTTTAGTTGGTTTTCGATTTTGATTTGATGGTTGAACCATTGATTTGGAGTTTTGGGTGATGAATGTTAATGGATTTAGGTTAAATTTTGACCATTTGATCTCGTTGGACGTTTGTTTGATCTGAGGGTTTTCGGGCGAGAAAAGTTGTGTTTGTGGAGTATACGGACAACCCATTTGACCGTGTTTTAAATGCCATGGACTGTGTTTGAAATGGCCAAGACACAGACACAGGTTCGTGCCCGTGTCCTCACGGCTTCTGGCCATGTCTTCCTGCTGAAGAAGATCTGAGCATTACATGGGCAGAGAAACGCCCGTTTCTTAAAAAAATTGCACGAGAAGTTCCCAAAAAGTTGCTGTTTCGCTCAGCTTGGTTTATAAAAACCATAATCCGACCCCCTTCGGTTCTTCAAGCCTTCAAACACATCAACATGCACCCAACCTCTCAAATTTCATCTCCTAGCCTCTCTTTGATTCATCCTTGGTTTCTTGAGGTAAGATCAACATCTCTTATTGATTTCTTTTCAATTTTTGTTGCCATTTTTCTTGGGTTTTATTGTTTTTGGAAGGAAGAATGAAATAAGAATGATGTTTTAAGATTGATTTGAGTAGGATTTTGGTAGGAATATGCTGGTAGGCCTTAGAAGAACAAGACATCACGAGGAAAATGAAAGATTTATGGTGCTTCATTTGGGGCTAAGGTTTCTCATGGAAATTGGGTGTTAATAGTTGATTTTTGTGTTGTTTGATGCCTTTTGTTGGTTGATTTGCATTCTAGAGGATGTTAGGAAGTTTATGGTATCCTTGGAATTGGCTGGAATCGAGTGGATCGAAAATTGGACTATTTAGGTAATTGTGATTTGGGGACCAAATGTAATATTTTGCATTTAGGGATCAAAATGTGATTTTTGCATATATGTGAGGATTGATTTGTATATTTTGGAGATATTTGAGGACTTATTAATGATTTTTGGGTGTTTGGATTAAGTTATAAATTTGGAATATTTTGGAGACCAGTTGGTAATTTTCCAAAAGTCTGAGAACCAAAGTATAATTTTACACCGAGGTGTGATTTTGATTTATTATGTTAGACTTTTGTTCAAAATGGGTTTTTGAGCGTTGTATAAGCGTCCGAGTCTGCTTATGTATATGCACGTATTTCGATACAACCACAATACCATATTTTGATTTATTTTTTATCTGTTTGTTCCAGTTTTGCTTGGCTTTCGAGGAGACCAGCCATTCACCGGTGGACCGTGACCTGGATTATTCGGCTCGGCGTTCAGGTGAGTGGATGACAGGTTTAGACACATAGGCTGTGTCTCGAAACCCTATTTGTTTTTGTTGTGTTGGCTATATGTCTGAATTTGGATTAATTAAGGATTGACTTAATTAATAAACTGGTTATGTGATCTTTAATAATCAAAAATTTGCTATATATATATATATATCCCTCCAATTTTGATATTCTCGGTTTTGTTTCAGAAGAAATTTTTTTTCTCTGAATTCGGTTTTGTATCTAAAATCTATTATATAACCACTTATATAAATATTTTTGGAAATATTTGTACTCTCTAAAATTTGATGTTGCTCTGCACGTCTATTTCTTTAAGATACGATTTTGACTTTGAAAATATATTTATTCTTTGTTTTTGATCCTTTGATTCACGTGCCTTTGCTTTGTATGACATTAGTATGGTTTTTGCTTCTGATATGGGACACCTATGCTATGAGGTAGAAGTAGCCTTTGGTATACCAATGTTTTGTCTAAGTTTAGCTACCAGGGATGTTGGTAGTCATGTGTTCCGGCTAGACACATGCTTTACTTTCGACTAGTGGCGGATACCACAATCATCATTATTATTGGTGCTACATGCACACCTTTGATTTTGGTGCTATATTCACACCTTTCCTTTTGGTCTCATATCCACATTGCTATGTTATAACCAATTTTTAAGATTATTTTTATTTTCACGAGGTTTGCTTACATGTTCTTTCTTTATCTGTGAACGATTTCGAATATATATATATATATGATTATGCCTGCATGTGATATTTTCAAACTATTTTCAAAACAGTCTTTGTGAGGCATATATGAGGCGTTCTGGAGTGTTATCCCTCACTGGGTTCTTACTCCGTTCTTTTCCCTGTTTATTTTCATTATTATCTTTCAGGTGATCTTTTGTCCTCAGTGACTTGGCATCCAAATACTCAATGAAGGGTTCCATCAGATAATAGTTGCCCATTTGATCAGCCTTGGTTAGATGATCCACGCCGAATATATGTGGGTTATGGTTGTATTTGGGTATTTTGATAACCGTATTTATTTAAAAATATTATTACATATATTTTGTAATATATAAATTTCATTTAAATTATAAAACGAATATTTGTTTTCATGATTATTGAATTATTTAATAAACATTTTGGGTAATAGTATGTTTGAATCTTTGAGGCTTGTGCGAGACTGATCGAGTTCTCTTAGACAGTTCGCCTCATATGCCGGTCATGGTCCGAAAACAGGTCATGACACAATGATTGCTCTTCCTCAATATTCTCACTCAAATTCAAGAGTTGACAAAATAAATTATTAAAATTATTAATGTGGTTATGAATATTACCTTCTTCATCCATTTTTAGCTAGTACAGATCCACCTTTAGACATAATCTCTTAGTCAACAACTTTGATGCATAAGTGCTTCCTGCTTTTCCCATAACACCTTAGAAGATGTCTCCTTCAACATAATAGTATTAATTTGGAAGGGGGTGGGGTAAAGGAGAGGGAAGGATTAAGTGCTAACCTAATAGTGCTAACAACCTTGATCTAGATGGTACTACAATCTCCATGTTTTAATTTGTAAGGCTTCTCATCCTCTAACATAATATCAACACACTGTTGTACTAAATAGTCCTAAATCGTACTATTCCACAATGTGAAATTGTTCTTCCTATCAAATAATTGAACCTCATAATTCAAGGTCATAATCGATATATCATCTACAACTCTGCTTCTAATTTTCCTCTATTCTCATCCTTGCAACTAAATCTTCAGCTTTAATACCACTTGTTGGATACACAATCACATTCACACTAGAAATAAATAATAGAGAAAAAGATAAAAGAACACAATAAATTTTTAATATGGAATTTGATCCCTCAAAATAGACATACGTCCACGATCTCCACTAAAATAAAGATTACAATTTTTTGACGGAAAAAATTGCAAAACTCTCTCATTCTCACAAAACCAAAACCCAAGTTACACATCTCTAATTAACTTAGCCTAAGATTTGTAATAAAAAAATAATCAAGGCTCAAGGCCTATTTATAAGGATATACCCATTGCCCATCCTACACCTAAGCGATGTGGGACAAGAATTTTTTCTGAACCTATTCCTATACGACGTAGGATTCAGGGAGTTATTCCAATAAAGAGGATGATCATGATAATCATGTTTAGAAGGATGGATAAAATCTGTCAGAAGAAAACTTTTCTCTTACAAATTCAATAATACTTTTGTGTAGTAAAGAAAATTAAGCAATATAAAGTTCAAATGAAATAAAAAAAACTTAAATTAAAACACTATACAATAAACTTTTCAATAATACACTTATGTTTAAAAAATAAGACAAAAATGTAAAATATATATAACAACGAAATTTGTTTGTTGTGCAAGCACCTTCAAGTTCACGGGGATTTGACTTCTTAATGCAAAGTTCATGGTATCAATTTCTAAGCAGTTTAACTCTAAGGCTTAGGCTACTTAACTCCTCTACCCAATTTTAAAGGCTAGACTTCTGAGCTTCTCAACTTCTGATTAGGTTCCTAGCTCAATTCTTCAGTTCAAATCTTAACTAATAGTTAATTATTAACCTGCAAATGACAAAGTGTCACTATCCATTTGATTTGCGGCTATCATGCTAGCCAAATCAAACTGGAAGATCCAAAACATTCTACATGAACCAGGTTCATATCCATTTCGCAGTTCCAACAAGTGTTATAAACGAGTTAATCTTTAGACAGGTTAACTTTTACCATTTATAATATTGAAAATCGAAAAAAAATTATAAAACATTAGGAAGTCTTAATACTTGAAATAACATACAAAGGTATAACAATGATTCAAATAACAAGCCAAAAAATATTCAAACGCAAAACATAATTTTTCCCATAGTATCAACCATGGAGTTACTACATTCAATGTAAGTAGAGGTTGCATACAGAAGAGGGCTCGAAGACCATCTCGTATATCAAAATAGTTTATATGTAGAAACAAAGTTACGCTGCTAATACGTATCCACATTTCTTATCATTACATAGCACTTTTTCAATTGAGTTTCATTCCACATTATGGAGTCCGGAGACTAGTAGGGTTATCGCTCCAATAGTTAGACTTAGTTGAAGCTACACACTGCGCGTATAAAAGCACAAACCATATGAGATCACCCACTGATACTTGAGGTAGCATGATAGGTTCCTAAACCAATACAATTCGTAATCACTATGGAATCACATTTACCTATTCTTCAAGGATGCATCCCTTATGTTTGACTTGTAAATCATCTTATACGTTTTCAATTTATTACATATTAAGGCAAAAAGGGGTCTCGAATGTAATTACACTTGTAAAAATACTTATAAAAAATCCCTTAATTATTTGAATTTTTTTTATATACGAAGTATAGCATACATAGTGAAAACGGACACACTCCAGTACATCTAAATCACTCAGTTGGACTCCACATCTTAAATGCTTGTACTGGAAGATGGATCGTTGCAAAAACAAGGTTTTTTTTGTCATATGTTCGCAACACATTAGATCTCTTTGAAGACTATGGCATGATACATTTATTGGAGCATTGATAAATACATTAAGGCAAAAGGACTTGTGTCACGACCCATTCCCGGGACCGCGACCGGCGTACTAGGCGAACCGTCTGTGAAAGTCCGGCCCATCTCGCACAAGCCTCGGAGAACAGAAACTACCCAAATTCATATTATTAATCGGCTTATTTACCGAATTAAAACAATTTAACAATAATACATTTTTCAAAAAATAATATTCTCGAATATATAATTAAAATATATTC
>CAODLS010952456.1:0-20585 GCA_948243855.1 Flueggea neowawraea | reverse complement strand
TTGATTTTTTAAAATAAATGCTTAAACAGTGATACGCAAAAATGCACATAATAGACCACACAAATTATTTTCTTCCCATTTTTGGACAATAAAAAGTGAAAAATCAAATCAAAATCATGAAAAAAAATATTCGGGATCCATTAACTCCATTTTTTGCTTTATTTCTTTTGCCAACTGATGACTTTACGATGCAAACTGAATTCAAACTTCAAAGCTAAGCTCCTCCCTTTATTACCAAGCCAGAAAATGTTGGTCTCTTGTATGAATTAGGACCGTGGCCCCCACTTTATCAGACAACCACCATTTGATCGCCGTGGTCCCACCTTCATTAGTCCATTGGCCTCCAAAACTACCGTCCGATCAGTTCAATCAGCTAGCAACGCATGATTGTGTGATAATGGACGGCTGTGATGAGATGTACAGAGAAAAGGTTAGGGGTGTGAGATGACCGATTTAACCTTCCCATTAGCCTTGAAGGAAGCAATTCTGTCGTGGACAATATAGTCAAAGTGCTGTTCCCCTTTGGACACGGTGGTCCCTTTCTAAGTCGTACGAAAATTGTTCGCAGATCATATACACTCGCTTCGTGGCGCGTGGAGGAGGCTCTCCAATCTCCCCTTTTTTCTCTGTTTTGCATTTGGTGACCATTTGAAATTAATTTTTTAATATTAATTTCAAAGTAAGAGAAGTATCAATTGTGCAATTAGTAAGTTATGCAATAACGAAGAGCTTATTTTGTGATTTACAAATAAAAAATATTTCTTTTGAAAATAAAAATAAATAAATTGATAAATTAGAACATTTTTCGACTTATAGATTAGGAAATTTGTATGGTAAAAAATAAAGATAGCTTAGAAATTTTAATATGTTAATTTAAGTTTATTTTCAAAATACAAGAAGAAAAACCATCAATATGTTTTATCAACTAAGCCATATTTGGCTTTTTGTTGACTAGTTGTTACCTACATTAAATGAATACACGTGGCAGCTGAAGATCGAACCGTCGTTGTGGTAAATGAAGCAGTGCAATGAACGAAGCGTACTCTAAGCGTCAGGGGTGTCACAAAAAAAAAGAGCTAACATAAGCAGCAGCAGCAAGGGAAGTAGGCAACACGTATCAAAACTTGACAGTCACACTTTTACTCTTCGAAAGGTGACAAATCGAGAGGATAAGCTCTCGAGAGGATCATCTCGAGAGACAATGGAAGTGGGGCTAATAAAAAAGTTACCAACGTGAATACGTGGGGTAGTTTGCAGAGCACACGATCGGATTAGAGCATAGAGAGATCCTCAGGGCATAACTATATAGAACGTGGGGTTTTTGAAAATTCGGAGACATGGAAAGAACGTGGCTATTTAGGAAACAGAAAGCAAGTATAAAAGGAAGGGTGACTATAGGACAAAGACACGCAACAATTATTACTCGTTATTATCTTCATTTTATTTTAGCAAGTTTTTTTCGATAGCATAGTAGTTTCCTTTTGTAGCTCCGACTTGAATTCGTCTTATTTATATTTATTATGACTTCTTTTAAATCGTTCAAGTTAAATGTAAGCTCACAAGTTCTCACAATATTTAATTTATAGTCTCATTATTTTTACCATTTTTACTACAATCACTCGGTTAGCACGTTTTAAAGTCTTAATCCATGAGGTAAAAATCGAACCCTTCACAATTTCCGTCCCCTTAAATCTCGTATCGACGACCATCCAACTCTTCAAAAAATGAATTCGAGAACACTAGTAAATATTAGTATTACAAAAATAATATCAAGCTCTTGTTTGAGAAGCCAATACTTTGTAACATTTTTAAATGATAAATAACTTAAATTATACAAGAAATATTCTAAAACAATTGTTACTATTTAAATTCGCTAAAAGTACTATTGTTAGACAAAGTTAAATTACAGGAAAAACACTAAATTGTAATACTTCAATATGACATCAAAAACAAATACTCCTCTTTCTTAAAAATCAAAATATTTTTTCTTTTGCAATTAATTAAAAAATTATAGTTAAACTAGATAAAAAATTAATTTTGAACTTTTTTTCTAAAATATTCATTAAAGATTCTTAAATATTAAAACATGTACAATAAGCTCCTTATTTTGGCTTTTTTGTCAAAATTAGGAGTTAAACCTCGAAATCCTCCTACCAACAAACTCCTTACATCACTCCTTCCTCAATTATTTTTCAAGAATCCATATTATCTCTCCTCATGCATGAGGAGAAAATGTGCCTCCTAAACCACTTTTTTGTATTTTTTATTAATTATTTACTAATTTTTAATTAATATGTAAAAACATGTACATTTTTTCTATGGACATAATAAAATTGTTTATTAAAATAAAAAGTGATATAAAAAATATTATTAAAGTGTACATAAAATTCAAAGCAAATAAAATATAAAATTAAATTTTTTATAATATAATAAAAATGATTATGAAAAGAATTGTTGTACATGTTTTCACACCAATTCTTTTTGGGAGGGTGGGAGTGAAAAATTAAGTCATTAATCTCTTGCCATTTAATGAACAAAGACTGATTTATTTACTGTAATCACAGTGTAATAATTTCAGTGAAGGACCCCACAAGGAGCGTGCAACAACGCTCCAGACAAAAGTCCTACAACAAAACCTCACTGTAATAAAGAGGAAGAGCGCAGATGACGCAGACAAACGGGCAGCCGAAAGGAACACGCTAAACCACCAATCCGGGCAGCGGGCAGCCACAAGACGCCGTCTTTCGGGTTAATAACATATTGGGTCACTCAACTAGCGAGTTTTGTTCACTAAAGTCACTAAACTATCTCTTTTTTCACGCTAGTCACTTGACTGAGTTAATTAGTTCATATATAGCACTACCACTTTATGGAACCCGAAAACCAGTTAAATTGACCAATTTTGTTCCCACATAACATCACATAGACAACATGGTGGCTAAGATTGTTAATCCATGTGTATTCATTAATACACGTTTCATTTTGTTTACACCATAATTTTGCAATTATTGCAAAAGAAAATGAAATCATGGAGGAAACAAAATTGAAATCCAAATTAAGACCAAATGGGGAAATAAAATGCAACAGATTTGAAAACTCTCCAAAGGACTTGTCCTCCAAGAAAAATATGCAATAAAGGAAAATCAATAATATTCGCAGGAGTAATTGGTGGAATCATGATAGGTTTCTTGGCTGCCAAGTGAAAACAATATAAATAGGCATAAGATGGGCAGCAAAAGGAAATCCCTCTCAACCACACAACAACACCCCCAATGGGTCCTCTTTAGTTTATTCTCTTTATTTTCTTTATGTCTTCTATCATTTATCTTGTATCCTCTACTATATTTTTATTAAATTCTTGTACTCAATCTTTAAATTCAATAAAATTTTCTTTTTTTATTTCATCATTGTGTTTTTACTATTATTCTAAAGAAGCAAAAGACTCAAAACAACGAGTTTGTCCTTTTACTAGTTTTTAATCGTTTGATTAGAGTGAAAATACCTATATTGCAATCCTTATTTCCTTTTAAGAATACATTAATTCCTTGGTACCCTCACAATTTCACAAACTCACCAAAAATGGCGGTGTTGTTTTACCGAATTTCTCACAAAAAAAAAGAAAAAATGGGGAACATATTTGTATAATAACTTTATGAGCAACACATGACAAATTTTATGAGCTCGTAAAATTCTTCATATGGAGTACAAGTTATAAAATTAGTGAGTATACATGGACTAACAATCTTAATAGCATGAGTATATATAGACTAACAATTTTAGCCATCATGTCGTCCTCATGGTCTTATGTAGACATAAAAATTGGTTTGGTTAATTGGTTTTGGGATTCGACAAAATTTTAGTAGTATATTTATACTAATTAACTCAGTTGAGTGACCGGCTTATAAAAAAATTAATTTAGTGACTTTGGTGAACAAAACTTATTAGTCGAGTGACCATCTATGTTATTAATGTCGGTCTCTCACTCACCCACGCCGTTTTAAACCCCACCCCAAAATGCAATCATCTATTACAAAACCATTATTCCCGAACCTCAGCTTCGGCAAGTCGCAGAAAGTCAGGTTCGGATCCAAACCTCAAAAAAGCCACAGTCTACAATCAATGAAACCCAAAAAAAGAAAGGAGAGAGAAAGATAGAGAGAAGTTGAAAAATTAAAAAAAGAGAGAGACACTGAGTTGTAGAGAGAGAAACAGCACCGCACAACTATTACTCGAAAGCGATGGGACAGATCGTGAAGAGAAAGAAGAAAGGGAGGCCTCCGAAGTCGGATCTCGCTCGCCGAGCCGCCGAGTCGCCGGAGACGGCACGACGGCGGAGTCTCCGGCCGCGGAACGTGAGGTACGAGAACTTCATCGACTACGACGATTACTTGGACGAGTTCGAGGACTTCGAGGAGGACGACGAGGACGATGGAGAGGAGGAGAGAATCAGGAAAGAGAAGAAGCTCAAGTTAGTGCTCAAGATCCAAAACCAGCAACAACAGCAGCAAAACAAGGCGGCGCGTGGCGCTCAAGCGCGGAGCGAAGTCGCGTCGTCGTCGTCGGAGGAAGACGGAGAGGAGAGTGAGATGAAGCCGTTGAAGAAGAGGAGAATCAACGGCGGAGATGAGAGTGACGTGGAGGAGGAAGAAGTGGTCGTAGGAGGAGGAGGAGGAGAAGAAGAAGAAGAGAGTGATAATGATCGAGAGGTATTGCGATGAATTGAGAATTGATTGATTGGGAATTAAATTTTTTTCAAAAAACGAAATTAGGGTTTAAAATGGACTGATCTGATTGATTGGGAGAAATGTCCAGCTCAGGGAAACCGAGAGTGTGATTCGTTAGGGCAGGAGTGTCGGGAAATTGTGGGAAGATAATAACGGTTGGGTCAACTGTCTGAAAGAAAAACAAAACTAACAACAGATTCTGATCACGCTTCTATTATCCCCCACCTTCCTCTCTCTCTCTGTCTATTTCTCACTACCCACACGCACACATTACACTTTCTCTGTCTTTCTCTTACAATATCTCACTTACATATTCAGACATTCTCTTTCTTACCTATGTTGTAGTTGTTTTAGTTGTTGTTGTCTGTCTCTGTCTCTGTGTCTAGTTTGTTTTGTTGTGTATTTGTTGGAGAAGTTTAAGGACTGATAACTGATAAAGCTTTTTTTTTTTAAATTCCCAGGAAAAAGAAAGGAAGCCTGAATGTAATAATAATAATAATAAAGCCCAAGAGCAGGACTCGGTTCCAGGTCTGTTAGTGGGTTCTGTTTTGGTTATATGTGAGCTGAAGTGGGTGTTTTGGGGTTTAAAGATTCAATCTTTTTGTTTTTTTGGTTAGGGACTCCGGCTCAGCATCATCATTATCCAAATGGGTTCCCTTTACCTGATAAGAAGAAGCTGGAGATCATTCTGGACAAGCTTCAAAAGTCGGTTATGGTTTCAATTCATTCTGTTTCAAGACATTTTTTTCCCTTAAATTCAGTCTGGTGGTAATTTTGTTTTGGGTTTTGGATTGTGGTAGGAAGGACACATATGGGGTGTATGCAGAGCCGGTTGATCTTGAAGAGGTGGGTGAAATGGATTACTTGAGTGAGTGGTGTGGTTCTTGCAATTCATTTTCTGTTTCGGAGAGTACGAAGGACTGATCTCGTTCTTGTGATTTTTCATTTATTTTTTAGCTTCCGGATTATCTGGATGTTATTGATCATCCAATGGATTTCGCAACTGTGAGGAAGAAGCTGGGAAATGGATCATTCTCTACCTTGGAACAATTTGAGGTAGGCTTACACTCTGCCTTTTCTCTTATCTCCTTTTTTCTCAAATTTTGTTTGTGCTTTCTATTTCGGGGCTTGAGAGTTGAGATATGGTGCTTCTGGGTGGAATTCTCCGGAAGTTTATTACCCGCATAGTATATGGTGTCTACTTGTCCCCTCTCTTGCCCACGCAATTTAAAGAAGCCAGAAAATCATTATTTGGGGGATCGGTGCAGGTGGTTGGGGAGAGATTGAATTTGAGGGATGTTAGAAACAAATTGATGGGAAAAAGTGTCGGATTGCAATTTTGGAATATCTTTGTTACAATGCAGTCAGTCTTTCTCTTCTTCATACATGTGATTTTGAACCAGAGTTGTTGGCGTTTTGGATGGCAGATGTTGAGTTTTGGTCTCTACTAGCTTTTGGTTGTCTGTCAATCCTATACTTGAGCAATTATTATTTGTCGCTCTGTTATTGTGATTAAGGAACACAAGTGTCTTTAGAATGTTACAGATTCTACAATGGAGTTATAAGAATTATGGCAATAGCATTTCGAAATTGATATATGTTGAAATGCATTTCCATTGGCAAAGGACTGAGCTTACAGCTTTAGATATGGATAGAGTGGTGTTCTGTGGGAACTCAAGGGCAAGCTGGTGTTAGTGTCGTATTCAGAGAACGTATATGGAGAGTATGATGTTGGTTTTTCAGTTTGTGGTCAGTTTGTACAGTTTTGATTTGGGGTTCCTTCTGCTGATAAGAGCTGTATTTATGTGTACATTCTCTCCTAGTATCTAGCTATTTGAATTAAGTTTTTTTTTTCCATCGCAACTGGGGTTTTGATTCTGTGGAAAAATCTATCATTGAGAGGCAAAGCTTGGCTTGTTTTACTGATGACATAGTCAGCTAGATAATCACATACTTGTGATAACAAATTCTGGTAGTGTTAATAACCACTGGGTTTTTTTCTCTGAAAATGTTTGGCCGAAAATGAACAGGAAAACAGGTATAGTATCTAAGTTTCCGTGTATTGGTTAGTAAAAACATTTCCATGACTTACCATTGCTTAAGTGTTTTACTGCGTTGTGATGCTCTTCTGGTTTGACATGCTTGCAGTTGTCTGTGGTTAACACTACATTGATTGTAATTATTATTGTTGACTAATTTATATTTTCTGAAACATTTTTTTTTCCATGCCAAGAGGTAATGCTTGTCTTGTATTTCCTTGTCAAATTGATTTTATGACTGCAGAGTGATGTATTTCTGATTTGCTCCAATGCAATGCAATATAATTCACCAGAGGCCATATACCATAGACAGGTATAGTTTTCTTGGCCATATTCTACTTATTTTATCCATCTTGTTTGTGTAACTGATCTTTTTACCTTCTAACTTTAAACAGGCCCGTGCTATTCAAGAGCTGGCAAAAAAGAAGTTTGAGAAGTTAAGAATCACCTTTGAAAGAACACGGAAGGAGGCTTTTTATCGATCTCAGAAAGAGGTCAAATCAGAACAAAAACCCAAGCCAAATTTTATGCCTAAGAAACAAGTGAAGAATCCTTTGAGCCGGACTTTGAAAGAACCTATTGGCTCTGATTTCTCGTCAGGTGCTACTCTTGCGACAGCAGGAGAAGTCCATAATGGTTCTGTTGCTACCCAGGCAGGTGGCAGCAAAAAACCTAGTAATACAGATGGTATTGCAGATGGTAACTTTTCCCTGGGTGATAATAATCAAGAAAAAACAGATGAGCTTTCATCAGGTATAATCATTTAAGATTATTTCTTTCCCAAGATTATTTCTTTCCCTTTATGAATCATCATGTTTGGAATTTCATTTTTATTATTGCTTCAATTAGGGTATAAGAATTATAATCAGATTTATTTGAAGATTATACCTGAAAGATGTGGTTGTATAGATTATCTGTCTCAGGCTAGAATGGATTGGTCAATTTGGTTTATTCAAATATAAGTTGCTGATGTTGTGATCTATTGGCATATATTTGTATTTGTTGTCCTCTGGAACTGCTTAGATACAGTATTTCTTGTTTCTTCCCATTGTAATATTCACCTTTAAATGTTTTGATGGCTTTAATCTTTTAGGGAAGGGTCTCCTGTCCAAATTTGGCAGGAAACTGTCTGTGCTTGATGAAAATCGACGTGCAACTTATAACATGCCAAGTCAGCCAATAATTAGATCAGAGTCAATATTTACAACATTTGAGGGTGAAATCAAGCAGCTGGTCCCGGTATGAATGGAATGAACTGAACAAACAGTTGATTATTTTTTTTCCTGAAATGCTTTTTCTGTGTGGTTGTCTTTATCTTATTTCTTTTATTTCCTTGGTTCAGGTTGGACTTGATGCACAATATTCCTATGCAAGGAGCCTTGCACGTTTTGCAGCAACTCTTGGACCTGTTGCGTGGAAAGTTGCATCTCAGAGAATTGAGAAAGCAGTACCTCCTGAGTGTAAGTTTGGTCGTGGATGGGTTGGAGAATATGAACCACTTCCAACTCCTGTCTTAATGCTCGAAACTCGTTTTTCAAAAGAACCTGTTTTGTTTCCGAAGTCACAAAATACAGTTGATGCTCGAAAGCATGATGCAACTTCTGGGACCTCAGTTCCTGCTAAGGAGCATCCTATTAAAGTCTTCACTTCAGATGGAAAGGAATCCTTGTTTCATCCTTCCTTAGTTCCAGCTAAGGAGCATCCTGTTAAAGTCTCCATTTCAGATGGAAAGGAATCCTTGTTTTGTCCTTCCTCAATTCCTGCTAAGGAGCATCCTGTTAAAGTATCTACTTCGGATGGAAAGGAATCCTTGTTTCGTCCTTCCTCAGTTCCTACTAAGGAGCTTCCTGTTTATGTTTCCACTTCAGATGGAAAGGAATTTTTGTTTCGTCCACCCTCAGTTCCTGGTAAGGAACATCCTGTTAATGTTCCCACTTCAGATGGAAAGCAATCCTTGTTTCGTCCTTCTAGTGGTCCTATTTTGGAAGGAAAATCACCTTTGTTATTACCTGCTGTAACAAAACCCGGTGCACCTGCAATTCGATTTTATCAGCAGCAATCTTTGCCTCCCAGAAATTTTCTAGAGATTCAAACTAACCCTCCAACGATAGTTGAACTGAACTTGCCCCCATCCAGTTATCAGCACGATGCAGAAGCTGTTACAGAAAAGAAGCTTCCAAATAATTCAGAAACGTCAGCTCCCAAGCCGAGGGAAATGATAAGCACACTTGGTAATATAAATCCTGCACCTTCAAAGCAGCTGGAAAACAATGGAGTTTGTTCCAGAGGGTTACCAAATGGAAAATTGGTTAATAGTTCCATGAATAGTAGAGTGGTTAGTTCATCTTCTGATGGTGTTCCCAGTCAAATGGCGAGAGCTTTGCCACACTTTCCACAAGTACAAGAACAGATTCTTACTGACCCAGTTGAGGCAATGAAAATATCAGCTGAAAAGGCTCAAAAGCAGAAGAAATCCTCAAATCAGTCACTAGCTGATACAGCACAAGTTATTCCACCAGTGCCATCTGCAGCTAAAGAATCTAGCAATGCTGCAGTTGCTGCTGCCCGTGCATGGATGTCTATAGGCGCTGGGGGTTTTAGACTACCAACTGAAAATTCTGCTTCTCACAAGAATCAAATTTCTGCAGAGTCATTATATAACCCAACTCGGCAAATGAATCCGCAGTTTCCTCGAGTTCAAGGACAATTCCACCTTCCTCCAGGGGTGCAATTTCATCCTGACAAAAGCAATTTTCCATTTCAAGCATTTATGCGGCCTGTAAATACAGGAAATGATGGCCAGTTCCCAAACAGACCACCAATGGTCTTTCCACAATTTGTAGCAGCTGACTTGCCTAGGTTACAGATGCAATCCCCTTGGCAAGCAATAAGTCCACATTCTCAGCCAAAGCCAAAGGAGGAAACACTACCTCCTGACTTGAACATCAGCTTTCAGTCTCCAGGTTCTCCTGTTAAACAGTCTTCGGGTGTCGTGGTTGACTCGCAGCAGCCAGACCTGGCACTGCAACTCTGACTGTATATATTAAGGAGTGCAGGGATGTAAATTAACTCTGGCATCGAGGACTCAAAATTCTCTTTCTCAGACCTTTTAACTGCTAAAACTGACAGACGGCTGGCAGCTGTTGTATGATGACATGAGGCTGATTTGCCCAGTATGTCTAATGCCGATTCAAGTAATCGATAAGATGGAGATGCTGGATTTAGTCCTTAACTGGGTTGTCTCTGCAAACAAAAGATTTTGCCGTCTCAGTAAGATGGATGCGACTCGAGGAGCTTGGGGGTTATAGTACTCTTAGTAGAGCTACAAATTCACTGCCTAGTTAATGTGATCAGAGTTGAATTATGGAAAGAATTCAACCTGAAGGTGATTGATTCTTAAGACTATTATCTATTGAATATGAATCGTAGATCAGATGAATCATGAATCACAACACAAGTGCATTGTACATTAGATACAGGTTGTCGAGAATTAGTTGCTTAGATTCGAGTTGTCTTCTGATTCCTTACATGTGAATGCATTCATAATTCCATCCTTTTTTTCCCCATATAATGGCCTTTCATACTTTCTGGATTCTATGATTAATTTCTGGCAGACAAAGTGTTTTCGAATTCCGCTACCAGGATTTTGTGTGAGATTGATATGTAGCTGCATTGTGATACAGGTTGCATGTTCATCTGATATTTTGATTCGGGAATGATGTCAAAAGAAAGATGTTTTTTTGAATGAATTGAAGAACAGGAGAAAGAAAAGGGAAGCAGCTGTTTTGATAATAATTCAATAAAAGAAATTGCATGTTGAACAGGAAGTTAACAAAAGATTTAAATGGGACATATATGCTGACAGTTCATATAAACAAATTGATGTGCAAGAATTGTTTAGCCACATACCCATCACCAATGGAAACATCCTTCCAACAATCTGATAACATTAAAAATAAACAATCCAAAAAGCCATCACAAAATCAGAAGAACCATCTCTTTCGTTAGAATAAACTCTAGTGCAAAAAGAGTGTGGAAGCAAATAAAAAAATACTTATTTAATTAAAAAAATACAAACTTTATCTAATCTAAATTAATAAATATGTCTCGAGCTTTAAAATTTGTCTACAAAAGACATGAACTTTGAATTTTGTAATAAATTTGTGTCTTTGGAACAAATTTTAACGTTGTGGAATATTTATTAACTACCTAAATAAAATGACAAAAAAAAACTCCTCCAAAGTTGAATATTAGCATACAATTCAAAAATTATCATCTTCCACCTACTGAGACAAGGCTTTCTGCATAATTTATCATCACTAATCCACGATCCCAAAATCGTAATTTAAATTCTTTAGTGATCTCTTTCACAGTACATAAAAGTATCTGTCTTGTAACATCTTCTATCACAACATCACCATATGTTGAGAATCCTAAGATCTCTCCAAAACAAAATTCTTTAGTTGGTCGAGCTTCAATAATTTTGTATTTCCTCAGAGTTTCTATCCCTTCATCAAATAACCATATTTGAGAACATGATTTATAACGTGAAGGAACAAGGGCAAGAGAATCATTTAGCACTCCAACTTCACAATGACGAAATACGTCAAATTGACACCAATCAAATTGTGGTATTTGTTTAACTTGAAAAACCTCATCTTGCATATCAAATCCAACAATTACCATATTATTGCTTGAGGCAATCCAGTAATATACTCCTTTCAAATAAGTAGGGTAGAAATTTCTTATTTTAAACCTCACCTCCGGCCTCCTAGCTTTACCTTGTCGCCAAGTACCTGTGTTTGAACTGTATACTTCAATCACATTCTTCGAATCTTCTCTATGCAAATGTGGAATCTTAACCACCTAGTCATAGGAAAATTATAAAAACGAAAAGCATGAGTACTTCATGGTAATATTAAGTTACAAATAAGCCGACAAATAATGTATATGAGGACGAATCAACTGATACTAGGTGTAAGTTACAGGAATGGTAAGAATACAGTTAGCGTAAGTTGATATATACGTTATATACCTTATGATCACCGGTTTTGTGATCAAAACCGAATGCAACTGTTGAAAATTTATCGTCAGCAGTTTGTGGTAAGATTCTAAAATCTCTCGTTGCAGGATTCCAGAGGACAATATAATTATTTTCGCATACACGTTGAAGACCTAAACAGACTATACCATTAGAACTTCCATAGAATGAGATAGAACCATCGAAAGCCTCCAATGGATGGTTTCTCGGATATTTGTCTTGAAATCCTGTAAATATGTTCTTCTAGGAGCAAAGTCATCTATATCCAAGAGAAGAAACTTTAATTTTTCGTTCTTGCAATTCTTGAAGTGCAAATCTCTAAAATTAGGGTATTTGATTAGGACGAACCACGCTTTACACACGCTCTTGAACAGCATTAGAGATTGAACTGAGGGTCTTGACAATATCTCGATGTGCAAGTCTTTGGGAATACTGAACTTTCCCGTGGTTGAAGCATCCCTTTTTCTCTTGTTATGACTGTCCATGGCTATCTCTCAGGCTCTGTGGATCCAAATAATTCAATACTTTTTGCACTGCAAGCCGCAAGGAAGGGTTTATATAAGGACTCGTTTTCCCTCCTGTGTTACATACATAGGTAGGGTTGAAGTTCCAGTGCCAAATCCTAAATAGGATATGCAGAATTAATAATGATAACAAAATAAATATTGGTTTCCGTATCTGGGTTGGACTTTTATTTTAGTACATTGGGACCTTTTGTGGAGGAGAAACCTTATTCTACAATAATTTTACTCCAGTCCACCAATGAGTTTGAAGTCGTGACTTAATCTACAATAAAAGTTGTCCGTTACTCCCAAGACAAGCCTTTGGCTCATCTGGGTTAGACTTTTAAGTCTAATAAAAACAAGTTCCGGGATATGTTATTGCACAAAAAAGTACGAATAAATACATACAATAACAATTTTTAATTTACACTGGGACAACAAAGTTTAAATTTACAAATATAACATTTTTTCACTTTATTTTTATTTTTTTCATAATTCATTTTTGCTCATATGAGAGATCGAACTTACAGCCTCTTGATAATGAGATTGACCATAATATTAATAATCTACAAGCTCATTGATTTTTTATTTTTATTTTGTTTTTATTCAATTTTTAATTTTTTTTATTCGATTTGTATTTGTTTTTTTTTATTTTTTTGTTTTTAATTTAGATATAAACTTTTGTCGTTTGGTTTTGTACGAACTGGTTTTTGTTTTGTTTTTATTTAATCTTTGTTCAGTATTAATTTAAATAACTTGTGATATTACTAGGCTTTAATGTTTTTAACCACGACTAATATTAATTTCATTGCTCATTGGCAATTTCAAAGTGAGAATATGTAACTTTGCACAAGTTTACTAATTTTAAAAATGTTTATTATCATTTTAGTTATGTTTTTTGAGATATAATATATGTTAATATAAATATTTTAAGTTATAGCAAACATGAAAGAAACTCGACCATCTAGAATACTAAATTAAGATAAGAGGATGAAGTTTTCAAGATGTGTGTACGCATATTTAAAGGAGTGAGTGTAAAGAAGTAGTAGCGCCAGCTAATTGAACATTAGCCTTGAACGAAAAGCTCAAACTAGCCAAAAAATGATAAATACTAGAAAAACAGATTTACGAGATGTCATTGCCATTTCTTTCATCAAATAATTGTTTAATTCAAAACCAACAATGCAAAAGGTGCTGAAAATATTATATATATATATATAGTTGAATGGAATTGTATCTAGATTCAAGATATTTATAGCAAAAACTTTCATGAAAGTTGCCTTGCCATAACTTATTCTGTTCTTTTTCAACCTCAACAAATTTAATATATTTTCTTTTTTCAATCTCAACGGAGGAAACCCATTATTGTAGGGTAGTTTTAGGGGTTGCATGCCATATTACAAATAGAAAAAGAAACATAAATCTTGGACTGGATATAATTAGCTTAACTTTGTTAAGATTTTGTAGATTAACCATAATATGGTTGTCCAATTAATTTAGTCCGGCCGGTATTGAACAAAAACTGCTTGGTTTGCTTGATCAATTCATTGACATTTCTTTGGTGACTTCTAGAATTTAGGTCTTCTGGGACTTAGTTACGGGTTGTTCTTAACTTCCAGTTACTATTAGTCCATGAAAACTAATTAGGAACTATATGTGAAAGTGGAGAGAAATGATAAAGCAGAGAATATTCAGGAAAACGTGTGCATATACGTGTTTGAGGTTTCATAAAATCTCAAGTTTCTATGTTGCAACATCTTTTACTTTCTCGTATGCAGATTAATGTTAACATTTGTAGTTGATGAGATTTTGAACTCCATTTAGACCTTAATTACTTAACAAAAAAGGAATTCATCCCTACTTTACTTTTTGGTACAATTAGCTTTTATGATAATCGAATCATGAATCTCTTAACGCACTTTATTAAACTAAATGCATTGTTAGCTAGGCTTGATTGACGGACGTATAAAATTTGCAATTGTATATTTTTAAAAAAAGTCCAAATTAAATTAATAAAAATTAATTTATAGTGAGAATAACTGGAACTAATTAAGAGAACATATATAAAACAAATTAAAACAAAATCAAACGAGAACTTATTGTGAGAATATATACATATAAAATCTTTAAACAACTAAATGAAGAAGAACAAAAAAGTCATTCTGATGCAATTGAAGTAGTAACACAAAGAAGATTAAAAAAACAAATCTACAGTAAGTTGAAGCTGATTCAAGTGGGTGGATGGGTATTAACCCTAATTAACACGATCAATATGAACTCGCATGATCTTGATCAAATAATCATCATGAGATAACTCTAGCTACATATATACACAGACTAATGATCAGAATCGGGGTCTGTTCTCAAAACTGAAGTGGGTGAAGATGAAATCTGCAGCTTTGTTGGTTTCCTTGATCTCTTGGAAATTTTCTTGCCAAACTTCCTTCTATGTTGATCCCTAAAAACACAGACATCTCCATCACACACATATCTCTTCGATGGCTTATCAGATCCCTCCACAAAGCAGCTGAATACGTTTGAGAAAAATGCCATGATTCTGGTCCTGTAAAGACAGTTTTCTGGTTTATATATATATATATATATCTTAATTCAGACACACATAAATGTTGAACAACATGGGAAACTAGTACATGTTTCAACCACATGTTCAACGGCTGCTGTTAGAGACCAAGGTTTGGTGGCCATTTAATTTATTTCCTTCTAGAAACCACGCGCAACATGGTTTTTCAAGTTCTTAGGAATGACTAAATTTAAAGCACACCATTTTGGAGGAAATTTTGTGTGAACTAAAATTTAAGCATGCGGAAAATATTTGTCTTTTTATAATTTTCTACTTTCTCCGTTTTAAAAAGATAAACTTAAATTCTTTCCCGTTTGTCTTATATTGGTTGATTTCCTTTTCTAGCTAGAAAAATCATTACATTGTATTGTGCTATATTGTGTTTATTTTATATTTTTATCATCAAATTCTGTTAACAGATAACAAACACGTTTAAGGGTTCTAAAACTTTTTCAACGGGTATTTTAAGGAATTTTCTAAAAAAATTAATATACTTTTTAACTAACTCAATTACAAGTTCTAGATGAATAAAAATTCAAAGCTATTGACTTATCAAAAAGAACTAACTTAATTACAATATCTTATTTTATATAAAAAAATTTACCACAATAATTTTTTAATACAAAGGTACTCGAATTCATGAACTTAACTTCTACTAAAAAAAATATTTTTTTTTGAGATGGAGGGAGTATTTAATTTAACGAAATTCTTCCATGTAATTAATAAGTTGACCCACTCAACATGATGGGGATAAATACTTCAATGAACTTAAATGAAGAAGAGAAATTAATAGATTGGTTAATCAGCAAAGAAAAAGCAAAGCAGGAATTATAAATGATTGGTAATACTCCTAATTTCAACATTCAATTTAAGTGTTTGAATCAGTGTGATATTCAGTATTATTATACGAAAACTTGGAAACCAAATTTACATTTAGTCAAATCTGATTTAGTCAATATCACCAAGTTTTACTTTAATCTTGCCATTGGTCATACAAGAAAAAATTTGGTCAAAATGAATGTTAATTCAGAAATAAGAAACTAAGATTTCTTTAGTTTTTTTTTTGGACCATTTAATTATTTGAGACGGCTTGTGGCTTTCTTATAGTTCCACGGTCAACAAAAGTTATTGAAACATATATAATAGAAATTCAAACTCCATTCTCATTTTGCTGATCAGTCTAGAATATATAAAAATGCCATTCGAAATAGTAATCGCATGAAATAGGAAAACAGATGTGAGGTAGACAACGTTTGATACCTTGTACCATTATATTTGGAAACTGCTTTTAGTCAATTAAAGCCAACTATAGCAAGAGAATTACTGAGTTTTTGACCCCTTTTTTGATTACTTATTTCAGGTCCAAATGCTAAGACTTTCATAGCTTCACGTCACTGGATGCATAATTGATCTCCTTAGCCCTTTAATCTGATGTATCAAATTTGAGTTTTGGATATAAACAACTTCGTCGCTCGACGTAATCAAACATCCGAAGTCGTGCGCTAATATGTACCTCTTCATAACATTATGGAGATTAATCTTGTAATTGCTTTGACCTAAAACCCTTCTTCATATTCTTAAAAAAAATACATATAGCAAGGAAAATTTTGGACTAGGCTTTCAGATATATATCAACTACACTTCTAAGCAAGGCAGTCCCAACTTCCAAATAGAAAAGAAAAATACAAAACCAACCTGGCCCTTCCCACTTTAAAACATGAGGAAATTACGTCTTAAATACCATTTTGAATTATAGTTTCGTCCTGTAAGACTATTACATTTCAATTTCTATTTTGTGCCTCCCTTTCTTTTCTTTTTCTTTTTTTTATCACGTCTCAACTCACCTACGAGGAGGCAATAACTCACCCACGCATGCCGCTCGTATTCAGATGTACGCGTCAACGCGGTGGTGCCCAACCACTAGGACTACCGAGTCACGGCTTCTGTGCCTCCCTTTCTAATTCAATACGCCTCCTCTCGTTTTATCAACTTCATTTTATAAGTATTTGTTTCTAATAGTTTCCACCTTTTTTTATTTTCTTTTCTGTTCTTCTCAGGATTTGAATTATTGTCTTCTTTCTCTCCATCACAACTCTGCATTGATCTCTCTGTTCTCACTTAATTTCCTTTCTTCCCGTTTCTTGTTTCATAGAAGTTTCCGTCTTATTGTTCGTTTTTTGTTCTGTTTTTGTGCTGCGTTAGGTTTTTCACTCTTGGTGATTGAGGTTTCTCTTACGATTTTTCTAGTTTTTTTGTTTTAGTTCTGTGTAATTGTTTCTGTTTCTTCATCTAGGATTTTCCTTTTTGCAGATTTAAATTTCTCATTCTCAATCTATTATTATGATATCTTCTTCTAAGAGTTTGCGTTCACGTGTTGTTCCTGACTCTGAAGTGAAGGATTCTACTGGTTCTATTCGTTTGATGGGGAGAACTTGTGTTGCTGGATGTTTAGAAGGCTCTAGAGCTGTTTCTCCTGCTAAACCTAACCGATTGAAGTCAAAGCAAACTTCAATTGACGGTCTCCGTCGGGTGAGCAGGTGTGTTATGATTTTCCTCTTCTATTTTCTTACTTATTTGTGTGAAACGCTAGAAATTTTGGCTTTCATTCCTTCACTGCTTTGGTTTTTCTGTTCTGTGTTACAGACTCGCCAACTGAAGGCTGCTGAAGTTTCGAAAGAGGACAATGTCAACAAACCGAATAAGGTTTCTTCATTTTTTTCTTGTTTTTGTTGTTTGAACATGCTTGATTTCGAAGAAATTTTCCAGTGTATGCTTGTCTCTTTTGTTTGAGAGAGTTTTTATAGCTCAGTACGTGTATGTTTTTATATGATTAAATCTATATGCATCATTCTTACTATTATTAATAGGAAAAAACCTATAATAGTTAGTTAATTAGGAATTGTTCGAATAGTATATATATATATATATTACCTGGTCAGGATTTCTTCTTATAGTGAGTGTCTGTGTTTTTTGTATTTTTTTTATGTATGCAACATTCTGTTCATAAATAAATACAATTAGGTGTTGACAAATTGTTAGTTTATTGTTCTTTTCTGGGGTTGATTTTACTCTATTTTATTAGGTTTCAACTAATTAGAGTTAAAAAATAGATAGATTTAAACAAAATAGGAGGATTCTATGTTCATGTTTGTATCTTTTTTTTTTATTGTGTGTAGTTTTTTATTCCAGATCTGTTGAAAAGATCGTCCTTTTTGCTCATTGAACTTTTGCAAATCTGTTGTAGAAATTTGCTTTCTTTTTCCAGATTCTTCAGTTGTTTTCTGCAAAATCTGTAGATTTTTTTATTGGTTTTTCCTTTTGATTTATGTGTGATTGAACTTTTGAAACTTTTTTTTTTTTGATAATGTAGGGTTTCTCCAGCTGAAATTAAAGAGAAATTTTATACGGGAATTGATTATTTATGAAGAAGAGGCAAATTGTCGGCGCAGAAATTGGTATGATTGATGACGCTGCGTTCATCGTCTAAGACAACAAACCTTGTTGTATTTTTAGTTTCTGATTTGGTCTGCTGCAAATCTGTAATTTTGCAATAATATATATTTACTTGCAATTAGCTCTTAAAACATTATGACAAAGAATCCAGAAACTCAAACCTGTATCTACTAAGCTACCCAAAATAAACTTCAAGTAAATGTCAAAAGAGAAATGAAACAGCTTAGAGAAGGTTGTTATGATTAAAGAGTGCAAAACTTGAAACAAAAAGAGAATAAAAAAGGACAAATGAATACATAAGCGCCTATTAGGCTCCACCATTGAAAGTGTTGAGAAGTGCCCAAAGATAGAGAGAGAGTCTCCCTCCCTCGACTCTCTAAAACTCTCAAATCCAATCTCTCCTATCTTCTTTGTGGGTTCCACTTTCAAACTCCTCCCCAACCCCACCAATCCCAATTCTCCATCATAACCTCCCTCTAAGAAGCCTTGACCTCTCTCTCCCTCTCTCTCTCTCTCTCTCTCGCCTCAAACTCCTCCCTCTCTTCAAGATTTTCTTGTCAAAAGAGAAACCAAAAAAGTGAGCTTTCAAGAAACCTGAGAGAAACCATTAAAGATTGAAAACTTTGAGAAAAGGGTTGCCAAAAAAAGTGGGAATTCATGGCATTGTGCTCTCATGATGACATGAAAGAGTACTCACATGACAAGTTACACCCACAATCTCTAAATCTGTTCTTTGCCCTTTCTGCCTTCTACTTCCTTAGCAAGAATCCATAACCCCACCAACAACAACTTGAGATTTTCGTTTCTTTTTAATACCATCTAAGAAGGGAGAAGGAGAGAGGTGATCAATTTTTTTTTCATTTTTTTCCATAATTTCAGCAAAAATTAGTTTAATTTAATTATCAAGGAAAAAAACTAAAAAAAAATGTCCAATTAATGTTTAGTTCTTTTTATAGGGACCCACCAAAAAAAATTCTGGTTTCTTATCACAAAAAGGCCAAAAAAAAAAGAGAAAAAAAGCACACAATAGATACATCCACAGCATTTGTTGTTCTGTGTCTTTGTGTTGTGTTCTCGTTATATTTATCAAACTTCCTTTCTGGGTAATGACACCCGCCAGCAACAACATCGTTGATGCAAGCAGCGAAGGTTGGTCCTCAGCTGGCGGCGGTGGTGCCTTGAAGAAGGGTCCATGGACAGCCGAGGAAGACGCCATACTTGTGGACTACGTCAAGAAACATGGTGAAGGCAACTGGAATGCCGTCCAGAGGAACTCCGGCCTTGCCCGTTGCGGCAAGAGCTGCCGCCTCCGGTGGGCCAACCACCTGCGCCCCAACCTCAAGAAGGGTGCTTTCTCTCCCGATGAAGAACGTCTCATTGTCAAGTTGCATGCTAAATATGGCAACAAATGGGCTCGCATGGCCAGCTTGGTACGTTCCGTTCTTCTTTTATATATATATATATATTATATATATATTGATTCTCGTCGAAAATCGAATTTAAGTTACTTTTGAATTGTCCGACCAGAATGATCAGACAATTCGAATAAATTAACATTGTCTCTCATCGGGAATTAAATTCACTTTTCTTTTTCGAATTGTCTGATTGATATGATCCACAAATTCGGATCAACTAACATTAACTCTCATTCGGATCAAATCATGTTCCGTTCGAATTGTCTGATCGAAATGATCATTTAATTCAAAGGTTTGTATCTATCTATCTATGTATCTATCTATTTATTATGTTTCGAGTTTGATCGTGAAATTTAAGGACGTAAGATTTGGTTGTGTTAGTTACCGGGAAGAACCGACAATGAGATCAAGAACTATTGGAACACAAGAGTGAAGAGACACCAGCGTCAAGGGCTTCCATTGTATCCGCCGGACATCCAGCCACAGCACCAACCACCACACCACCACACCTCCTCTTTCTCGTTCCAAACCCAATTCTCCTCCCCAACTACACCTACCTCCCACCCTTACCACCCCCACCACCAGCAACTGTCACCCACGCTACCGCCACCGATCTCTCCTCTTCCATCGCCTCACAGCATCGGCTCAACCTCTTTCACGTTCCAAACACAAATTCCTTCCCCAACAACACCAACTCACCACCCTCACCACCTTGTTGCTTCCTCTGCACCAATTTCGCCCATCTCTCCACTCTCATCTCCATCGACTACAAACAATAATGGGTTCTCAACGTTGGCTCTTTTCGACTTTTCGGCTCCAAGAACTCCTC
>CAODLS010952386.1:0-14770 GCA_948243855.1 Flueggea neowawraea | reverse complement strand
AACTAGGGGGTATTGCAGTTTTAGATGTGTAAGCCAAAATCTGTCTTGTGAGCTAGGTTTTAGAGGTATGAGCTAATAATCAACTTTGTTGTATTGACTTTGTTGGATTGAGCCGGAATCAATCGTTGATATAGTGGATTGTGAAATCCTAAGTGAGCAGCTTAGGTAGTGGATGTAGGCACATTTGGCCGAACCACCATAAATCGCTCGTGTTGTTTCTTAATTGCTTGATTTTTCCCCATTTATCATTCTTAACTAATTTGGTGATGCTCAGAATTTTAATTATTAACATGTATGTCAGAAGCGGGAGTTGAACCCTGACACCACACAAAATATCCCATAAACAGCACAAAATGATCACATTGTGATAATATCAAATTATATCTGTATAGAATATATGAGCATATCAGAACATCTCACAGCACAAGAAAATCTGTATAATGTTTTGGAAAATCAAGTACACATGTTCGATATGTAGTCCACTCACAGAAATATCGTAGCTAAGATCTGTGCGATCCACACGAAGCCGAATGATCATATACAGAAGTCAAATTCCATAAATAAGTAATTGTACAACCATAGTCTCACACACAGCCTATCTCACTCAAACCCCAACATGATCAGATTTGACGCTCATGATTCATAAGCCTAAATAACTAACAACTCTTAGAGATAGGCTGGTATTATTCCCACATCGTTGCACTAGCTTTTCATTCCTAAAACACTGAAAATTCTTTATATTCATAACATTTCAGTATCACCCAAATTGCTGATGGACATGTGTCCTCACACACTTTAAATGTCATTTTTATCCCATTGATAAAGACTCAAATGATTCTTAACCACACCGAGCAACTCCCACCATAATTTCCCCTCCAATCACCCTTCTCGCACAAAAAACCTAGAGACCCTAAGCAATTATTTGGACCAATTTTAGTTTTCTAAGAGCTTCTCCAATATTCTTTTTATATTCACAATATTATTTATTATGGAAAGTAATCTTCTAAAATTCATCTCCAACACACTCTTTATATCACTTTTTATCTCTAAAACTAATATAAGGAGTGAAGTTTACTCTCCATATCTATCTAGCCAAAATGACACTATTTTAATTGTCATTAATGAAATTTACTCTTTCACATATATTTTATTCTTTATCTCTCCTTTCATTTAATTATTCTTTGCTCTTCCTCCAATAAAAATTTGTTATTTACAAAATAAAGAGTCAAACTAAAAAGTAGCATTGGAAAATATTTATATTTTCAATCTATATAATTTATGACGCTTTCTATTTTGATCAAAAATTCTATAAAAAATAAAGAGCACTATTGGAGATGCTCTAATATATTTCAAACCCTAAGAAACCTAGAGAACCTCACGGACACCTTAGACAACAATCACAAATGTCAAAAACAGATTTAGCAAAACTACCTTAATTGATTGCCACAACGACCTCAATTGTCCACCACCGTACCCCAACTAATTAAACGTCATTTTAAAACCTTGGAAGTTTGCTGAAATCATTATAACCACCCCTACTCGTTCTAAAACTCCCAAACCCGGAATGACACCAAACTCACCGAAAGCACACAAAATTATTAACCATCAATCAAATTTTATCATGCCGACTTTAACATATAAATGACCATTATAGATTCCCTAATAATAACCTCAAACCTTTCAAGCACTCACTTAGATGTTCAAATACACTCCCAACACGAACTGGCGCAAAACCCTCATTTTTCCTTAAAAACAAAACAACCGATACTATGTTCTATTACCACAAATCAAATAATAATATCATAAAATAAATAAGATTATAGAAAAAATACCCTCTTATCGGATAAAATTTGATGAACAAAGCCCTAACAATTTTTTTTTCGCCGAATGTTGATTTTCTCTATATTTTTGAGTTATTAGTGAAAATAAACTAGAAAAGTGTTAGAAATTGAAAGCTAAGATGCATGAAGGATTCAAAGGATTTTGGAGGAGATTTGAGTTGGTAAGAGCGAAAGAAAACTCAAAAAATGGAAAGAGAGAAGGAATTTAGAAAAATCTAAACAGAAATTTATATAATCAACCTCTAAAGAAAAAAAAATGTTCTGTGTTGGTCCCTATTGCGGGATCTGCGGCATCGCATCTACGTGTTCTTGAATGCATAGAAATCGGTATTGGTCAAACTGATGTCATGTGATGGGAGTGCAGATCTCAACCTAAATCGATTTTGGGCTAACCAGACCAATTTAACTAGACAAAACTGAACCTAACTGTTAATGATAAAAATTTCAAAAAAAAAATAGAAAATTTTTGAAAATTAAAAAATGTTAAAATTTAATTATTCATGAATTTGCAAAAAAAAACACAATTTTTTTTCTTTAAAATTCCAAAATTTAGCTAAACAGACTAATTGAATTGGATTCAAACTGGATGGGTTATTACATAATAGCCTCCTTATTTTAAATTCATCCTCGAATTTTGCACACATGGATATATAAGCAAATAGGAAGGCGAATATTTACATCCTCATTACATTTGCATACTTAGTGCAAATATATAACACAATTGAGATAATAGATAGACACATCATACATATAGAGCACAAAAATTTGCACACACTAAAAGAAATTAACGAATCTAACTGCTGAGTTGACCTGATATTAAATTAATGATTACCTTGGCCACCCAGAGTAAGTTGCTATCCTACATGAAAGGTTATCAAAAATGGGTATGGAAGGGTGTTTTACTACAAGATTTCATATGGGTGCATGTACAACATCCATGCATGCGTGCACTAGAGTCGTACTCTTCATGAAATGATGAACAAATGAGAAAAGAAGACCATCTTACCTCAAGATCTTGGAGGAATTGAAGGAAGAACAAGGAAAAGAGAAGGAAGAGAGCTTTTGAACGAGAGAGAGTGTTTGGAGTGTGTTGTGACCAGCCAAATGGGTATGAAAGGGTTATATATAAGCCATCTCACCAAAACTCTCCATTTATCAAATTATAGGGTCTAACGTATGTTAACACTAAAGTTTACGTACTTTACACTTTAGTTGCATGCTTAATTGGTTTAGTTAAGTGCTTAAAACACTTCCAACTTCTTCCACTGGCTTATGTTTCAATTTTCACCCACCTAACGTATGCAACCTTAAACCTAACATATGTAACACACTTCTTGTTGGAGAATTTTCGGTCTTGCTTTGGTGGATTTGAGAGAGTTAAGAAGAGAAAACACTAATGAACACAAGATTTAGAGTGGTTCGATCAATTCTACCTACGTCCACCACCTAAGCTCTCCACTTAGGATTTTCCAAATTCACTATCTCACGTTGATGATTAATTCTGGCTCAATCCACTAAGGCCAACTATAAAGAGGTTGATTCCAGGCTCAACACCTCTAAAGCCACCTTCACTTTCTGGCTAAGTGAGAACTTTTACAATACTTGATTCCGATTCAAGAATAAACCAAGCATAGGATCTACCATTGATCCCAACTTACAAACCCTCTGTTTGTCACAATAATTCGCTCACCAAACTGATCTAAAAAAGTTGATACAAGTTAAAAGAATAGCAATGAAGAACTAGAACACTTGTATCACAATGAGAGACTTTAATGTTGGTAAATCAAGATAGATTGTGTATAAAGGTGTTATCTCTGCTCATTTGCCACGTTTTGAGGTGTATTTAAAGCATTTTCAAGTCACATAATCGTTGGGGTTGATATTATAGCCGTTGGAGAGCATTTGGAGCTTGATTGATGCTTGATTTATTGCCATATATGACTTACTCGAGTGTTAATATTTTCTACTTGAGTGAGCGTGATTCACACCTGATTCACACCTGTTTCTTTGATTACTCGAGTAACTTTATTTCTTACTCGAGTAAGTATTCTTCCAGTGATGTTTATGGGTTTTCTACTTGCTCATGTGATTTTCATGTTGCTCAAGTGAAAGCTTTACTTTCTCATATCTCTGGAACTTGTTTTACTCGAGTGAGTATGAATATTACTCGTGTAACAGTTGTTTTATTCCAACAATTGCATCCTTTGGCCATCTCATTGAACATTGTACTTTGCTATCTTATTTACCAATTTTTGTTCATCATCAAAACATAAGAGGATCAAAATGTTAACCAACTTTGGTTCAACAATCATCCCCTTTTTATGATGGCAAAATCTTCATGAATTTGAATGCTACATCAAGGACACAAATTTGATCAAGGATTTTATTCTTGGATTAGAAACATGCAAAAATAGTGTATGATCATGCAAATTCATTCAATGCTCCTCTCCCCCTTTTTGTAATCATCAAGAAAACAATTAGCAATAAATAAGTTTTTACTCCCCCTTTCAAAATCAATTTATGCATTTATTAAAGAAATTCTCTCCCCCCTTTCTATTTCAAAACCATGCATATGACAAAAAAAAGTTATCATAATCTCCAAAATAATGCAAATAAATATAGTAAATAAATTAAAGGGCACAAAAATGAAAGTAAAAAAAGTGAGAATAAGAAGTACCTAATGTGTCGTTAAGCACAAATATGTGGGTCGATCATCTTCATCACTACTTGAAGAAGAGTTATTTTCTCTTTTATTTTTCTTCTTTTTTCTTTCCTTCCATTCTCTTTCTCTCATCTTGTTCCTCATCAAGCTTTTGTATTTGGAGAGCGTTTTGGAGTAGTACTACATTTGTTCATCTTCCTCATCTCCCGAGCTTGATCTTTCTCCACTTTCTTTTTCACTTTGAATATGTGTTTGAGCCTTCAATGCTTTTTCTTCCTTTGGAATTTTCCCCCTCGATTTTAGAATGATCTCATAATTATGAGAGAAACAATGAAAGCATTGTAGTCCAATGTGTTAAGATCCTTGGTTTCCATTATAGCTATGACTTGTGAATCCCACTCCTTTGGTAAGGATCGAATGATCTTCTTTACCTTGTCATGCTCATCGACCTTCTTTCCCAATGCCTCTAGCCCATTTGTGATTTTTGCACATCTATCAACGAAACTTGTGATGGTCTCATCTTCTTTGATGAAAAAGTGTTCGAACTCATGTTGAAGAAGATTTATCTTGGTTTCCTTGACTTGAGAAGCTCCTTCATAAATTACCTCTAAGGACTTCCAGATTTCTTGAGCACTTTTACAATTTGAAACTCTTCTAATCTCTTCAAGAGTCAAGCCACACAAGAGGAGTTGCATTGATTGAGCATTTATTCTCTCCTTCTTCCAATTGGTGTTGGTATACTCTTACTCACTTTTCAAGGATCCATCTTGTTTTTTAATAATATGGGGGCCGAGAATGATTACTTTTCAAAGCTCAATGTCGTGAGCCTTAATGAAGACCGTCATAAGATTCTTCCATATAGGGTAGTTGGAACCGTCAAATAGAGGTGGTTGACTGAAGGAAGCACCACTTGAAATGCAGAAGAATGACCGAACTCCATTTTTGTTGATGTGGATCTTTTCACCAAGGTTGTTAAACCTTCTTGAATGGGAGACAACTCTGATACAACTTGTTGGAGAATTTTCGATCTTGCCTTGGTGGAGTTGAGAGAGTTGAGAAGGGAAAACAATAATGAACAAAAGATTTAGAGTAGTTCGACCAATTTTGCCTACGTCCACTACCTAAGTTCTTCACTTAGGATTTCCCAAATTCACTATCTCACGTTGATGATTGATTCCAGCTCAATCCACCAAGGCCAACTACAAAGAGGTTGATTCCAGGCTCAACACCTCCAAAGCCACCTTTACTTTCTAGCTAAGTGAGAACTCTTACAATACTTGATTTCGGTTTAAGAATAAATCAAGCCTAGGATCTACCATTGATCCCAACTTACAAACCCTCTATATGCTACAATAATTTGCTCACCAAATTGATCTAACACAGTTGATACAAGTTAAAAGAATAGCAATGAAGAACTAGAACACTTGTAACACATTGAGAGACTTTAATATTGGCAAATCAAGATAGATTGTGTATAGAGGTATTATCTCTACTTCTTTTCCATGTTTTGAAGTGTATTTAAAGTCTTTTCAAGTCACATAACCATTGGGGTTGATATTATAGCTGTTGGAGAGCATTTAGAGCTTGATTGACACTTGATTTCTTGTCATATATGACTTACTTGAGTGAGAATATTTTCTCCTCAATTGAGCCTGATTTGTCACTTGATTCACACCTGATTCTTCGATTACTCGAGTAACTTTATTTCTTGCTCGAGTAAGTACTCTTCCAGTGATGTTTCTGGGTTTTCTACTCGCTCATGTGATTTCTATGTTGCTTGAGTGAAAGCCTTACTTTCTCATGCCTCTGGAAGTTGTTTTATTCTAATCGGTATGAATATTACTCGAGTAACACTTGTTTTATTCCAACAATTGCACCCTTTGGCCATCTCATTCAACATTGTACTTTGCTAACTTATTTACCAAATTTTGTTCATCATCAAAATATAAGAGGATCAAAATGTTAACCACCTTAGGTTTAACACTTCTAACAAGTGTAACACACTTATTTACATACTTTACATGCAATTCCAACTTAGGTACATAAGTATGATCATTCTTGGAGCTTATTTACATCTAAACATAAATAAAATCTCAACTTTAATCACCCTTTTGGTTTCATACGAAAATTGGGCGAGGCATTACAAGATCCACTCAGATCAAATTGGCTACAACCAGACCTCCTTGCCTACTCAAGCATCATTATCTTGACCCGCACTATGAGTAGTTGATCCTAGAGCTACTGAATTGATAGGGCTATGATGGCTTTCCTCAGGAAGCTTAGGTGTAACACCCTGGACTTTGTCTATAATTAAGGGTTATGTTTATTTTGATTTTTGGGTTAATGGTATGAGAAATTAAAATTCATTAGCTTAAAATGTTATGATTGATTTTTGGATGGGTCTATGATTTTTATTTTTAGTTTTTTGAATTGGTTTGGGTTATATTAACTTAGAGATGTCAATTGAATTTCTTGCCTTATTCCTCTTTTCGAGTCTTAAATCCTAGAGTTATTCATAGAAAAGTCTTATATGTTCTCGTGTTAGCTCGTGTCCTTATGTTTGTTCTATGTTTTTTTTCAATTAGGAGTAGATTTCGTTTGTATTCAAAGTAATAGTGACAGTCCAACATATTGACTCGTGCCTAGTGATACAACTTTTGTTTAGGTGAGTGGATAAATATACATCTTAGGTTGTTCAAAAAAAATATTTATGGTTTTTACAAAATTCATGAGTTTTAAAAAATGCTTATTTTTTCCTAGAAACAAGGAGCAACAGAGGTCTTTTAAGTTGTGTGTGGTTGTTGAGCATGCATAAATTGATTTTCAACATTCATCCATATAAACAATACTGAAATAAATTGTGAATAATGAGCTAAAGGATTGAGTAATTGGATGATGATATCATAGACCTGTAAACATCCATAACCAACTTAAATGAATTGAATCAGATTTGATGGAGTGAGTTATTAGTGAGACTGTATTGTTGATCATACACTTTTAGAGTATTATATTGTGAACAAAGTAAGCATATTCATTGGAGCATATGGACTGTAATGCTCACATATGCTTTTAGCAGTAATTGATAGATGAGATATGGATTTAGGGGATCTCAGCTATATACATATATGAGATTGATGACAAAATGCATAGGGATTCCACCCGCAGTTAAGCAACTTGTCAACACTTTCGCTTGTGGAGCCATGCATTGTTTTAGCCCATATGGTTGCAAACTTTCTTTCCTTCGAGTGTCAGCATTGGTTTACCAATTTGTTTTACCAAACATTTACTAAACAAATTATTAAACAAGATCTAACGATAATGTTAAACATATAAAATACTAAATGTAATAGAATATAGATTATTAACCAAAAAATATATAAGCATTAGTGAGTATTCCAGTTAACAAACTAACAATCAGAACCCCATAAGCCTCAGATATCCTGATTGTGGAGCATCTAGTAACACATAAATTTCGGGCTCGAACAAAAGGGCGTCCGCTGATGAACGAAGATCCTCACTTAGCATGGAAGGCCGAGATAACCTGAAATAACAATAGAAGAGGGTGAGATAACTTAGTGAGGGATAGCTCACAAACCATTTTGAAAGCATTAACATGAAAATACCACTGGCACATAAGTACTCATATAATACTCATATACATATAGGTATTAGTTCATAAATTCATTCCACACCAAAAGAAAACCACATACATTCAGGCATATTAATTATTATGTCAAAAAATAGACAAATCTTATCACATGCATTTGCACAAATCCATATTTTTATTTATTTCAAATAAATTATTAACTAGTGAATTCAATACATTATCATGCTTTTTAAGTATCACGCCAAATACTAAGAAGGCAGACAAAACATACATCACGTGAATCCATATTTTATAGATTATGCAGAAGTTTATGTGCTGTTGATCACATGATCAATTACAAAACTGAATAGCTCTTGCAGTCATTGATCATACATCCGTATTATCTTGATACTATGCTGACAATATGAGATCCAGAATACACTAGCAACCTTAGGAGCCCAAAATAGTACCCGGCTTAGAAAGGCTAACAGTTAATAGCGTTAAGGGTCCAAAACAGTACTCAGCTCCCTAAGGGTCTCAAAGCCGAAATAGACAGAACTGATCATGGAATATATATGTGAGCATTGCAGTCCACAGAATCTAACAAGATATACTCAGCCAAACTACAGTACAATATAGTATGGGAGAATGAGCAATAACACAGACTTTCTAAATTTATTATATCTCGTATAATAACTCATTAATAATTCCAAATGAGTATTAGCCACTTAGGCAATAGTAACAGATGGTAGTCGTTAAGGCTGATAATAGCAGACGGTAGCAAATAAGGCTTATAATAGCAAAAAAATCCCGTAGACTTAATATAGCAGACAATATCAGACAAATATCAAAGGTGTGCTCTATGTCATCAGACAGAATCAGACAGAGTATGTGTGCCTAGCCCGATGGTCTCCATATTACCCCGATAGGTCAGACATTCTCAGAGCAGTGATATACCAAAGGTTACGCTACCTCAAAGCTAGGTGTCCCATATCCAAAAGATATAATATCAGAATCAATAGCATAGCAGACAATCATGTAGAGTAGAAATTAATTTACAGAAAATATACATGTATACAAAATATATATAGTATATATAATGTTATCAACCAAACATGTGGAATTTACAATTACTTAGAAAAGTAATTACATAATATATTATAATATATAGTATATTATGCATTGTTTTTATCTTTCTTAGTAGAATTATTAATAAAAAATATTTAAAATGACAGTCATATAAACTAGATAGATAATCACTGAGCATATCTTATCCTACTAAGTAAAAATATCTAATAAAATAAATACTATCCAAACACAGATATACATAAGGATATTTATAGAAATTATACATAACTCCTAAGCGAATAGAACAGACGGATATTTATAGAAATTATACATAACACCTAAGCCATAATATTTAATACCGATAAATATGAATAACCTCAAACGGATTTCTTATCACAAAATGTCATATAAACCAAATTTTTGGTTTACTGAACCTGTAACAGATCTAGATTACATGTCAGAGTGAGAGTACGACAAAAATAATATAAGTTACGAAAACACGGCCTATTTGTCTATAGTGGTACCCAACTCACCTAGACATCGATCAAATAATCCGTTCATGCAACGCCGAAGGTTGGCCATTCACCTCAGATATTAGACGAACTGAAAGCAGACAAATTTATAATGGAGTCAACCACTGCACGACACTGTGGGAATACGGAATGTACAAAATCAAAATGTACGCCCCAACCCATGACGATGTCAGAAATCCTATTTTGACCAATGGTCTAATGCTCTAGTCTCAAAAATTGGAATATGCATAAAATTACAGTATGGTCCCCAAATTATGGAAAATTACGGATTACTCCATAAAATTTTGTAAAATTACAGATCAGTCCTCATAATATTCTCAAATTATAAACATTCGTTAAACTATCAAGGATTTCAAATTAGACATCAAACATGCAAAATATCAAGTCTAGTCCTTGTGACAGAAAATTACCCAAAAACACCTTAGTCTCAATTCAACCGATAAAAATCATTTTCAATCACCTACATTGACTTTAATCAACTTCGAAAACTTGAATCTATAATTTATTTCACCAAAAGAACACAAAATCATCAAGAATTTGTTCAAACCAGAACCAAACCCTAGCCCATTCAATAACGCATCAAATCTTTCAAACCCAAGCTAAATCTATGTATATCTAACCTTAATCCATCATAATATAACATCCTACAACTCCCATTTCAATTGAAACAACAAAATCGGAACCCTAGAGGTAAATTCGGCCTCCAACATAAATATGAGATTCATGAACAAAAATGAAGAAATAAGGGGAATAGAACAAACAATCTTACCTCAAACCCAGATAGATTTGATAAAGGATGACTTGAAGGCAATGAGAGAGTGATTCAGATAGATTTGAGAATGTACTGACTGAAATTGAGAGTAAAATGACAAAAGGGCCAAGTTTTGGGCGTTTTAAAGACTAACGGATCAAAACGCACCATTTTGATGATTTCCAAAAGCAATGTATGCCATTTTCCATGCAACATACGTTGTACACACACACAACATACGTCTTCATACATCAACGTATGTTATATGGCTTACAAAAGCCTTAGATCTGAAGAAACACAACATAATGTACGTTACAAAATACGCAACGTACATTGATCATCAAACCCAGATAACACACGTCTTACTTGCCTACAACGTACGTTATCTGCAATCCAGATGTTTCATGTTTCCAAATTTGTCCTGGATCGCTCTCGGGGTTCCACAACATCTGAACCCTCGAAAATACATCCTTTAACCATCATCGAACATCAAATCATCATCTCAAACACCTATTCTTCATTTCAAACATTCAAAGATTGGATCATAATTGAATGGAAAGCTACATGGGACTTAGTCAGAACGAGTAAGAAATTACAAGTGGTTTCATCTTAGAAAGGTTGGGCCAACATTAGGTTGTTTTGCGTGACTATGCTTTGCTGTACTTTTTTGGATTACATTCAACAAGACTTGTAGTAGACGTGTTAGCAAGCTCTAATTTTACGTTAAAACTTATAATGATATCAACAGATTGTCTAGACTCAGTAATATGCATAACTTAATTAGTGTTATAGTTTAACTGTACAATGGGTGAGAATGTAATTAATACGGTTTAATATTTTAAAAACAGTGTTATGCTCATAACAGGTGTTATGCTCATGACAGTAGGTACTCCAAATCATGGTATCACTAACTTAATAATTGTATAGGGTGTCACATTAGGGCAATTTGTAATGCAGTGCTTAGGCTCGCCCAGAGCCTAAAAAAGCATCTTATGGAGGGAAAATTGCCACATAATTATAAATTTAAGAGATCTATTATTGTAGGATGACTAAAACTCATTAGTAGGGGTGGCACAAAACCGAAAAAATCAAAGCGAACCAGTTTCGTTGGACGGTTCAATTTTTTGGTTTGTTCGGTTGATTTGGTTTTTGCTTATCGGTTTATTTGGTTAATTAGGTTAGGTTCGGTTTTGAATTTTAAAAACGAACCGACCAAACAAACCTAATAAACCGAAATTAATTTGCATTTTTAGTTTGAATAATTTTAGTTTGGACTTTTAGAATGTATGACTTTAGTTTGGATGATTTCATTTTTAAGTTTTTTGTTAGAATGATTATTGATGAAGTATTATATTGTGGATTTGCTTTGTTTTTATTAAGTCTCGTACAATAAATTTTTATGAATTATCATCTTAATTAAAAATTTTTGAAGGAAAAAAATAGTTGATCTCTAGTTGACTTCATTTAGTTTATTACAAATTAATCCAAAACTAAAAACTCAAAAGGACAAAACAAATAAGAAAGAAAAGAGTTGGTTCGGTATGTTGAACCCATACCATTTTTCTCTTTTTCTGCTGAAAATCGAACAAATATTCTGTTAACCAAATAAACCGATCGAATCGTTTGGTCAATTCAGTTAAAACCGAATAAAAATTTGGTTCAGTTCAATTGGTTCACAAGAACCATCGGTTTGTTCGGTTTGTTTTGGGTTCGGTTCCAGCCGACCGAAGTGCTACCCCTACTCATTAGGCCAAAAATATTTTAATAAGTTTTAAGTAAATAAGAGCTATAAAAAATAAATTAGAAACCTATAATTTAAAAGGTCAAAATAAAAGACTTGGACCCATATTAGAGTAAGCCTATGAAGTTAAGACTTCCTGGTGATTTTTACACAATACACCTACAATACTTTATAATATTTGTTTTGTACGATGCATTTTTGCATATTGCATATTGACTTTTCAATATTTTCAAATTGACAAATGCATATTTCTAAATTAACTGACTCTTGTTTATAACTTGTTTATATTATGTTTATAATTTGTTTATGTTATGTTTGTAACTTGTATATATTTTACAGAAATACAGAACACATAAGTCTTAGTATTACAGCTTGTTTATGCTAAATTTGTAACTTGTATATACTATGTTTATGCTATGTTTGTAACTTGTTTATTCAATGTTTGTAATTTGTTTATGCTATATATATAGAAAATAAAAAAAAATATAATATATATACAACATACAAATATGTATAATACATATAAACAACATATGTACAACATATAAATAACATATATACAAGTACATAGAAATGTAATTTAGAAATTATGGTAATACATTCTTAATATCTAAAATTGGCATGGTGAAACTATAATATCAATTTTTGATATCTGTATTTCTGCAAAAAGCCCTTATTCCTAACGGATGATTCCATTCAAATAGCCTCCAAAATCTATAAAAACTGAGTACCATTCTTTTCCAGGGCAAGTCTTTAATATTTCCTTGGAATTCAAATCGGCAGAACGATTTCAAGGGAAAGAGTCTACATTTACTTATTTAAGGATCAAAATGTTTTTCAGGGAAAGACTTTTGATTCTCCCTCAACTTTTTTTTTGCAAGTCCAAAACAAAATGGAATTATTTTTAAGTATCATTTAAGGAGCATAATGGAACAAAAGGGAAGGACCTCTGAACCTCCCTCGGCTTTTTTTTGTTCATTTTACTCTCTCTGATTCTCCCTCTATTGAAGGTCCGATGCTCAACATCTACTTACTTAAGCGTCAAAATGGTTTCAAGGGAAGCACCTTTGATCCCCCTTTAATCTCTTTTTGTAAGATCGATAATTTAACGTAGAACTAGAGCTCGACTAAGAGCTAAAGAATCACTCTACTAAGGACCAGAACTTAAAGCTTGAAGACTCCAAAACTAGGAGTCAAAAGTTTAGTGTTTGAAGCTCATAGCATCTAGACATTAAAAGAATGCAATTCTGAAATTGAAAATGGAATTGAAATGAATTCTCTTGTTTGGTATGCTATAACTTAAACACAGAATTCAATTGAATTTCTCAAAATCATTTTTGGAACAAATCAATAATTGAAAATTCATTTGGTCCCATTTCCTAATGTACCCTTCATTACAATAACTTTATGTAAAGTGTATTTTTTGTTTATTGTAATATTCAGTCCGTTCTAGCTATATTTCCTATAGTGATTGGGGTTCGATTGTTGATCATAGATGCTTATCCTCGTTGAGACTGTGGAGCTTAGATTGATAGTTGATTAAGTTGATGAGCATGTAGGGTTTGTGTTTTGGAACCTTGAGTAGCAAGTCTGGAGAGTGGATAAATCGAGTTAGAGTAAGCGATAACTCGAGTTGTGTGACCCTTATATAACTCGAGTTATCCAGAATTGTAACTCGAGTTAGGCGAGGTCCATATAACTCGAGTTAATTATTGTGTAAATCAAGTTATCTGGGTAAAAGTGGAACGACGTGTCAACGTTCTTCATCTTTAAAGACCCGAAACCGACCTCAAGTTGTCATTTCTTCCGATCCACTCCTCTCATACGCCTCTAATCTCTCTCAAGTTGTTCCTCAGCAATTCCTTTAGATTTCTTGAGGTAAGATTGTGTTTCTAATCCTCTCTTTCCTCATGTTTTCTATATGATCATGCATATTAGGTTTTAGGTTTAATTCGGGTTTAAGGTGAAATGGTGAGAGTTCATGTTGTTTTGATGGATTGGAGTATAGATTCATGCTCAGGATGATGATTAGAGTATATGTAGTGGTTTAAGAATGATTTTTATCAGTTGATGTGAGTAATTGGTCGAGCTAGATAATTTGGAAAAGTGACTTACTCGAGTTATATTTGAGTAACTCGAGTAAGATAAGCCCATATTTACTCGAGTTATGTTGGGTTAACTCGAGTAAAGTAAGCCATGATTTACTAGAGTTATTTATTATCTAACTCGAGTAAATCATACCTCAGTTTATTCGAGTTATTTATAGTCTAACTCGAGTAAATTAGACCTCAGTTTACTCTAGTTAGCTTTGGATAACTCGAGTAAACAGTGGTTCTGAGGGACCAAATTGTGACATTTTGTAGTCAGTTAATTTGGAGAATTTGAGGATTAATTTAGGGATTATGAGCGATCTTTGAGGGTTGCATTTGCATATGCATTGCATGCATTTTGGGTACGGCCACAATACCATATTTGATGATTATTATGTTGTATTTGTTACAACATCTTGTGCTTACCAGCACTAGCAACCACCTACCAGCGGTGCTTGATTTGGATTCTTAGAGTTTGGACATCCAGGTGAGTGGATG
>CAODLS010952333.1:0-12596 GCA_948243855.1 Flueggea neowawraea | reverse complement strand
GAAAGCTCATATTATGTGATGATAAAAGTCTAGCACTTGAACCCTCAGTCGACACGGTTGACAAATGATAACCACAATCTGTACAACAAAATTACAACAGAAATATTTAATGTTCCAATTTAAACCGACTCCAAGCAAATCCAAAATCAAGAAAACTAAACCTTAACAACACAAACATTCATAAACAGTGACGAACCCTAATCATCAATTCAGAGACCCTACCCACTAAACAAAACCCAAAACTAAAAGAACCCAGATGTCCAAAGACCATTTACATGTTATCCATCACAAAAAATATCCAATCACAGCGCAGAAACGTAAAAGAGAAGAACCAAAAAGAGAAAACAACAATATAGAACAGAAGAAAGAAACAGACGAAGAAAGAGCAGAAATTGTACCTGATTGATGATCCAAAATAAAAGGCGTCGCTCTCTCTCTCTCTCTCTCTAAAGAAGTGGCAGTCTCGTTTCTCTTTTCTTGTAGGAGAAACTGACTCGGCACGATGAGAAATAGACGGAACTTGGAGGCTTTTAGATATGACCAACAGTATCTTTAAAATATATTATTTTATTTTTATTTATGTATTAATTTTTTAAAATTTTAAATATTAAAAAATTAAAAAATAAATATTTTATTAATAAAATAAATAAATAATATTAAAGAATAAATAATAATTTAAAAAATTTAAAAAATTACAAATTTATTAAAATTATTAATTATTTTATTAATAAAATATTAAAAAAGTAAATTAAATTATAATAAAAATAAAATTAAGTTTAAAATTTAAAATAAATAATAAAATATTATATTATATTTTAAAAAAAAGTTTAAAAAATTATTGATGATATTTTTATATTAGAGATAGAATCGGGCCTTGGCGTGGGCTCAAAGGTTTTTTCCTTTATATATTTATTTATGCATGACCGTCTTTTTCATTTGGCCGCACGTGTGTGCTTGCTGCCCACTCCACCGTCTCTCAATTATCTTTTTTTTCTCTATTTTTTTTTTTGGTTTTTAAATTGAGGATTCTGTGTTGTTTGGTTCGACAGAAAACACATTTTTTTGTGCGAGCACCGACAACTTTTTCAACAATTTGATATTTTGGTTCGGTCAACTGAACCTAACAAAGAGAAATTGAGGGCTTCTTTGGTACATAGCAGCATAGTATTTTCAAAACATCTAACATTTTTTTTTTACAAAAAACCATTTTTTTTGTGATAAAACAACATTTTCTTTCTCAATACAGCTATTTTCATCAACAATTTCAAAAGCCTAATTATGAGAAGTTACAATTTTACCCTTATTAAGAAATTCCCGACACAATGTTGAAGAAGCTCCTACTCAAGTGTTGAAGAATCTAATAATATTTACAAAAGTCTTATAGAGGAGGTGAATAAAGTGATTGACTGCTCTTTTGTAAATTTCTAGAAAAATCTCAATACTTAAGAAAATAGTTAGTAATAAGCATGTGTATGTGTAAGCGTAAACAAGCTAAATCAAAACAACGAGTAGGGAAAGAGATCAAACACAAATTTATAGTGTTTCGACCAATTCTCAGTGTCTATGTTCATTCTTCAAGTTTCAAGCTTGAGTTCCACTATGCTAGTTTCCAAGGCAAAACCTTACAACTTTCACTTTCCAAGTTAAGTGGGAAATTATCTCTTATAACTAGTTGATTTCGATTCAACTATAAACCAAGTGGAAAATATGCAATCACCCTTTGATTGCAATTCCCTAACCCAAATACAAGTGTTTTCTAACTCTTACAAGAATTACAGATGAAGAATAATGTGGTGGAATTTTTTAATAAAAGAATAAATCTAAAGTAGCCACAACTAAAACTATTCTTTTGAGTTTCAAATGGAGGGCAATAAAGAATTAATGTAGCAAGGAGTTAGGTAGCTTCTTCTAATCATCAAGGCTCTATTTATAGTATTTCAGACCCATTTGAAGTTGATTGAACCATTGGACTAGCATAAGGAATCGTTGGAAATCAATCATGAAGCTACTTTGAAGTTGACAGACTCCATTGGTCGACTATCAAGCTTGGGTCGACTAACATGATTTGTTGTATTATGTTCACTTGTTGGTTGATTTTCAGACTTCGTCAGTCAACTCTCAACTTCCAAGTATCTGTTAAATCTGACTTGTTAATGATGAAAATAGGTTGCTAAGTTAGTTTGAGGCTAATCACGAATCGACTATCAATTGACTTTATTGAATCTGCCACCCAATAATCGACTAACAAAGGCACCGATCAACTACCAGCATCAAAATATTTCTCTAATCATTTTTGATCGACTACTAGAGGTTGTGGTCGACTCCTAGACTTGTGAACATGATTTTTTTTTTATCTTTTTCTTGTTTTAATTGATCTTGAATTTGTATTCTTTCATCAAGATAATCTTATTAAGTTTTGTACATCATTCAAAACATAGAGGGGAATCAAATGTGAACCTCTCTTGGTTCAATAGTAAGTATTCTAATTTATGATGAACTAAGTGATGCTTTTGATGTCTTGAGCAATGATTTCAAGGATGATCTCAAGATGAACAAGATTTGAAAAAGAAAAATAAGATTTTGGAAAATAAAAATGGGTCTTGTTGAGATCATCAAAAAGCTTAAGAACACCCACAAGGATTATTCTACTTGTGTGCTTGAACAACAAAAATTAAAAGAAGTGATTGATAGGATTCAAAAGAGTTTTGTTATGTTGTTGGCAAGCTCACTAGAAAAAAAATATTTGATTAATTATTTTCACTTCAAAGATTTTTGTTTTTAATCTCATAAAAAATTCACGGTATATGTAAAAAAATAAAACCAAATAAGAGATATTATTTCTAAATAAAAAAATTGAAAACCAAATGAAAATTAAATAAAAAATGGATTAATAAGCAAAAAATAACTTGAACTTTCCACTCACTATAAAAAAATATCCTATACGTTACAAAATTGTGAACAATTAAAAAAAAAAAACAACTGTTAAGTATCCTTGGAAAATAAAAGCTATTAAGTAATGATGTGGTGCACTGACATGGAAAGATTGACAACATGGCATGCCATGTCGCAATTAAAAAATTACAAATCCATAACATCTAAAACAAAATTTTGCAAAAAAAAAAGTTTGACAAAAATGATGTCATTTTTTGTGTAGGTTTTTGATAGGTTGAATTTGTTCCATGTTTTATGTCGTGTTTTACATTGTTTTGCATGTTAAATTGTTGTCATCTTTGTGTTTTATATTGTGTTTGTTGTCTTTATTGTTCAGGTTGTGACGCACCGAATCTTCCTAAATTCCCCAGAATTCTTCGCCCGATTCTAAAAGTGTGAAGAATATTCTAGAATATCGTAGATGTGTCTAGAATATTTTAGAACCTTGTGGAAGTATGTAGAATATTCTAGAACATTATGAATGGAGGTATGTAAAATGTTCTAGAATATTGTGGATACTTAGAGAATGGTAGAGATTTGTATATACACACAATATGCTAGAGTAGTGTAGAGAATTCTAGAAGTAGAGAATTCTAGATATTCTTTGTAGGAAGTATATATATACCCCTTTGGGGCTCTCATTTGTAATCATCCAAGAGTTTGAGTGAATAGATCATTTCCTTGCCTAAGATTTCTCTTGTGTGCTTTCTTTCTCTCTTTTCCCTCTTTTAAGTTATTGATCAAGCTTGACTCAAATGAGTAAGGCTGATTTAGTTGCGAGAGTGTGTGACTAAGGCCGAACGAGCGTTGGTGAAAGTCCAAACCTGTTACAAGGTGAATGGATAAGAAAGAATAGTAAAAGCGACACTATTTTGGTGCAAGCTGGGTCTGGAATGGAATATGACATGACCATGTCGTATGTGCTATGAAAATTGGGTTGTTGTTGTCACATTGGGCAGCGTGTTTGGAAAGTCTGGGCCTCAGCATTAGAGCTGGATGGACAAAAATAAAAGGCTTTTTAGTGATGTTTACTGCTAGAACAATATATTATTATTTGTATTATTATTATTTTGGTAATTCTATTAGGAAAAGAATTAGGCTTTAGAGGGAGCACATATAAATACTTTCTTATCATTGGCAGCTCCTCTCTTCCTAATATCTGGGCAGTCGCACATAGAACGAAAGACTCACTTATTTTCTTTGGCTTCTTCCATCATTATGTGTAACTAAACTCGCATCTAGTCGATGTATTTTTAAAGTTCAATCCATATAGGTTGTGAGACTATTGTTTTTACATGTTATTGAGTATTTCAAATATTTATTAAATTCATCTGCTTTTATTCTTTTATTAATTTTGTTGTTGATTGTTCAATGCGGTCTGTTGATTGCTTGACAAAATAATATACTGCTATTTAGGATTAATAGGGTGTCTCATTAATTCTAATCTAGGTAGAAAATAACTTGGTTGATTGTGGTTGAATAACTTTCAATGTTATGGAATTGGGTAATCCAGATTAAATGATTTACGGTGTTTTCAACTTTACTGGCTAAGATAGGGGTTCTTTTGGTTCTTACTACTATCATTAGATTAAACATTATCAAAGCATCCCAAGAGTTGTCTAGTTGGTAAGGAAATAGTTTACAGGGCATCTCGGGCTATCGACCAGGTAATAATGGATTGGTTACTTGAGTGTGTCACCGGTAACTATAACTATATCTATTTGAATGCTCGATATTGATTTTTAGTGTCTATGATCAACTCATTAGATTGAACGGAGAACTACCTTGGTTAGACATTTAATATTATGGAATTCTTCTTATTTCATTTGTTGCATTTTATTGTCTTTTTATTGTGATTCTCAGATTTACTCTTTCATATTTTTGGCTTCACTAGTATTTTCTACAACTTTATTTTATTTTGTTTCCTGCAAATAAACAAATTTTAATCAGTGTCTGTGGATCGACCTTGTTCACTGTTATACTCAAATATCTTTCTGAACAGGTTTTATATTTGTTGGTTGGACACCCACCATCTTTCTTCTTTCAATTGAATATGTTCTCTTAAACTCTTCTTGGTGGACCCAACTCACTCATTCATTTCTATCCTTCTCTCTCTCTCGCCAACTCCACCACCAAGTCCGCCTCTTGTCGCCACCGTCAGCTTTGTCTCTTGCCACTCATATTGAGACCATCACCTTATCTTGCACGTTTTGCTCATCTCTTTCTTCGCATCTTGGATGTTTCAATTTTCCTCAATTTGGGGATTTTCTGGTTGGCGTGCTGGTAATTTGTTGGTAGTGACACAGAGAAAAATACATTGGTAATAGGCGATGGTGTCATCTAATTTTGTATTACATGCAATGGTACGGAGAGAAGAGAGGAGGAATTTAGTGTTGAAAGTAAAATAATTTGGATTCAAGAAAATAATAATTGTTGTGGGCCATGTCTCTTGATGATCGTGCGTTAAGCCCATCCACTGAGGTATTGTTCGCTCTGGGCTTATGGGCTCTCACATTTTTTGTCCCTCAAAAGTGTCTTGATGGTTTGAAGGAGGAAAGTGGTGCTTATGAGAGACCATTGGCCTCGACTCCTAGACGATATGGGAGCATGGCTTTACAATAGCCCCCAATCAAGGCTAAAGGGCTTGGGAACACAATTTTAGCTTGACGGTGCAGGCATTTATGACAAACCCTTATTTTATTTGCATGCAAGGTGGTCATACATCTGAAAAGGGGTTTTTTTTAGCAAATCTTCCTATGAGCATTCATGACAAAACCTCTTCTTATTTGTGTGCAAGGTGGTCACACGCCTTAACAGGTTTTATTTTCTCGCCCTTTTTCCATCAAATCTTCTTGCTTGTGTTCATGACAAACCTCATCTTATTTGTGTGCAAAGTAGTCACACGTCTTAACAGGTTTTATTTTCTCGACCTTTTTTTAGCAGATCTTCCTGCGTGCATTCATGACAAACCTAATCTTATTTGTGTGCAAGGTGGTCATACGTCTTAATAGGTTTTGTTTTCAGCAAATCTTTTTGCATGCGTCCGTGATAAAACCTCGTCTTATTTATGTGCATGGTAGTCACACATCTTAACAGGTTTTATTTTCTTGACAGCTTTTCTTGCTTGCATTCATGACGAAATCTTGTCTTATTTACATGCAAGGTGGTCATTTCTCGCAAGTCTTTCTAATCATTTATTGTTTGTCACTTCTCAATCTGTTTATTATTTTTTTATCAAAGTCAAGTATTCCTTTGGTTGTGTTCAACAATTGTGAAGCGTAAATGCATGTAAACATGTGATAATGACATGAATCATCTAATGAAAATGAATGCTACTATACTGCAAATGAAAAATTTTGAAGAAGACATAAAATCTTATAGTTGTTAAGCTTTGAAGCTTACATTTATTCCTCAAACAACTTGTATTACCTTTGTTGATCATCATTCCTCCTGTTTTCATATCTTTTGTCATCATTCCCTCTTTCACCTAGAGGGTACTCATCTCTATCTCCTCTCCAAGATTTTGTGTAAACAAACCTTTCCAACTTGCGTTCTCTTACTAATAATTCAATTTTGTTCATGAACTGATGAAATTTTTTTGTTGAATGCCCATTTGTACCATGGAACCAGAAAAAGGCATCTCCTCCTTTCCCAACATTTTATCAGCTTTTGGGGGAAGGCTGATGAGTCCATATTCCTCAATAGCTGCCAAGATAGAGGATATTGACTCAGTGAGGAGGTGGTACTTCTCAAATTCAAACCTTGGGATCTCATTGAATCTTTACTTTTTTTTTTCCTTTTTCCTTTCAAATTCCTCCTGAGTCTCTCTTTCTTTTCTTTTTTGATCTTTATCATCTCTTGATCCAATTGTTTTCATGACTTCTGCTTGCATAATGTATTTTTTAGCAAGAGCAAACAAGTCTACAAAAGTCTTTGGTTGCTCAAGAGATAAGACTTCCTGAATTTGTGTTGAACGCATTCTTTGGAGCAATACTGCTACAACGACCCCAGGTTATAGCTCATGAACTTCTAAGGTCACATTTCTGAATCTATCATTACAGTGCTTCAAATATGTTGCATCCTTTTTATGTTCTATGGATAATGAAAGCATTGATAAATTCTTTTTTTAGTTGATCGAAGCAGGATATTGAAGTTTCCCTCAAACTGTTGAACTAAGTATGCATGGGATCCTTCAATGTAACAGGAAACACACTATAAATAATAATATCTTCCCAACCATAGAGAAGTATAATCATTTAATAATTCTGAATGTTCTCATAAGGATCTTATTTTCTAGTGAACGAGGGTAGTGGAGGCATCTTAAACTTCTTAGGTAGTGGCTTCTCCATAATCTCCTTGGTGAAAGGGTTTTCCCCTCTTCGTGGTGTTTCCTCAGTTGGAACCAACTTTTTCTCCTTCAAGACCTCCTTCACAGTCTTTTTCATGTCCACCACATCCTTAGCTGTTAGCATGGATTGGTTTTCCTACTCCATCCTATGGGTTGGAGCCTTAGGGTTCTCTTTGCATGTGCTTTCCACAACCTCTTGAAACTTCTCTTTTCCCTTTTGGAAATATCCTCTTCCTTCCTCCCTCCTTCATAGGAGCACATCTTTCTTCATGAGCTTGAGGTTTTGGGTCTTCTGGGATCTGAGGAAGATGATATTGACGGTGGCTTTCCATAGGGGCTTTTCATGAACTGTTGAATTCCCACTTCTGGCAAAGACTTGTAATGTCAGTGGCAATGGTATTTTGATGAAGTACTTACTTGAACATGGTCATAATTTCTCGAATCATTCTTTGGGTCTCTTCATTTTCAATCTTTAAAGTGTCATAGTCGCCAAGAGGGATGGTAGAATTGCTAGTTTTTTATGCTCTTGCACTACCTTGAGCTCTTGTGCCTCCTTGAGCTTTTGCGCATCTGTGAGCTCCTACGCCACCTTGTGTCCTGCGCATCTATGAGCTCATACGCCTCCTTGAGCTTCTTGTCTTCCTTGGAGGTTCACTACACTGTCTTTGTCTTCCTCTTCATGTTAGCCTCCCCTCTAAGATCTCGTCCTCACCATGTTAAGGATGTCCTTGAATTGATCTTGCCAAGAGAGTTATTATACAGAGAAATTTGGTGAAGGATACAACTTCTTACCCGTTTCACACAGACAACGCAAATTGTTATGGACCATGTCCCTCGACGATATCGCGCTAGGCCCATCCACTGAGGTATCGTCCGCTCTGGGCTCATGGACCCTCACGGTTTTGTCCCTAAAAGGATGTCTCAGTGGTTTGAGGGATGAAGATGGTGCTTACTAGTGACCATTGGCCTCGAATGCTAAATGGTATAGGAGCATGACTCGACTCAATCATCTGAACCACCACACACTTGTGGTTAAAAGCTGAAGCAAATGTTATTTGGCTTTCCACAATTCAACGCTCATTCCAAACATAGATCCTAAAATCTTCTCTTCTTCATTACCATACAAGATTCATGTCATTTAAGACCTCACCACCACCACAATATCCTGAAACTAGTATTAACAAAAAAAAAAAGCAAAAGAAAGAAGTAGAAGGAAACAAAGCATTAACCTTTTCTCAAAGAAGAATCACTCTTTTGATGGTGTAAATTATGAACTTTGAAAAGAATAACAAGAAAGAGAGATAGAGTGTATGGAGGCATCAAAAGAAAAATAATTTGTAGAAAAGAAAATAGCAAGTAAGAGAATAAAAAGAGAATATTAAAAAGAGTAAGTAGTTAGGGTTGCAAAAGATATATCAATTAGCCAAGAAATAAAGGGCGACGATGTAGCAGATAAGAAGAAGGGTGTTGTAGTTTGAGTGGGATTCAATTTGTAAAATTATGCCTTGAGTCCTTCAAATTTACAAAACTTGGAGAAACATCCCTAACGACATGAAAATTACTCACAAAAGTCCTTACTAGTACTACACTTCGCCGATTGCAAAATCTCACAAAATATTCCAATTTATTGTGACCAAGGAATTACTGCTACCTTCGGAAAATCCAAAGATAATAGTGGAGAGCCATTGATGTGACATAGGTTGAAACCCATAGAGTCCAACAAGACCCATAAGGACTAATGTGACGGAAGCCTAAAATTCAACAGGCCTAACCTGGCGAAATTCCACATTCAGCAGACATGTTCAACATGACTCATTCAAACATTATAGAATCAAGGAGAAAATTTGGGAATTATCTCTTTAAAAATGTGAAAATCTCCACTTGAGATCATAACTGATCATCTCATGTCACCTATAAATAGACGTTATCACCTTCATGAAAGATACGTTTTCACTACTTAAGACCTCCTAAAACTTTGCAAAAATAATCTACTGACTTAAGCGCTGAAATGACATCGCGGGATCAACCCTCCACCTTTGACCTTACTTGTTTTGTAGGATACGCTTGAAGACTTTTCGACTTCATTGTTGTTCAAGGCATCAACAATAATAAAAACTAATATTTTAATGAGGATAAAAAAAACTATTTTGAACTTAAAAGTCGAAAATAATGTAGTTATGTCATGTGGGCAAATAGCTTCCCTTTTATTTGTACCTTTAAACAAAATTGAAACCATAATAAAAATTAAATGAAAACAAAATGAAAACCAATCCGTAAAAAAACAAATGAGAGGGAGGTTAAGTTCTGAAAAAGGAATTGAAAACCAAATGAAAATTGGAAAGAAACGAATTGAAAACAAAGTAAAAAAAAACAAAAGCAAGAAATAGAATCAAATTGAAAGCACAGTAAAAACAGAATGAAAACAAAATAAAAACTAAAATAAACCAACAAGTATATAAAAAACTAAAAATAAATTGTATTTTATAATTTCGGAAAATAGGTTCTTGCGCTGTAATTTTGAAAAACATAGTAACCATGTTATTGTCTTGTTTGAAAAAAAAAAAACTGAACGACTACCCCAAACCAGTTCAATCTTGGTCAAACTCCTGTTAGATACCACCTAATTTTGTAGACTTTGGGCCTCCATTTTAATTGTGTCCGGCCCATTAGGGTTAAACCCATAAATAAAGGTCATTTTCAGATGGGTTTTTTTGCACAATACAGATATCAAAATTGATATTACAGATTCAATATACAAATTTTTGATATTTTGTGCGTACTAATAGAATTTTTAAATTACATCTTTACGTACTTGTATTTATGTTGTTTATATATATTATACATATTTGTGTATATATATATATATATATATTGTATATACAAGTTACAAATATAGCATAAAAAAGTTATAAAACTAATAATTGTATGTTCTACATCTCTGTAAAATATGCATAAACATAGTATATACAAGTTACAAACATAACATAAATAAGTTGTAACACTAATACTTGTATGTTCTGCATCTCTGTAAAAGATATACAAGTTACAAACATAACATAAATAAATCATAAATATAACATAAATGTAGTATATACAAGTTACAAATATAGTATAAGCAAATTATAAAACTAATACTTGTATGTTCTGCATCTCTGCAAAAGATATACAAGTTATAAACATAGCATAAACAAGTCATAAACAACACCCTAATTTTTGAAAAAAGAACAACACCAACATAATATCAACAACATTCCAACAACATATAAACAAGAGATAGTAAATTTGAAAATATGCATTTGTTAATTTTAGCATATCAAAAAGTGAATATATAATATACAAAAGTCGGTAGTACAAAATAAATATTGTAAAATATTGTAGGTGTATTGTATAAAAATCACTTTTCAGATTCACGATACCAACATTAGCATTTTACAGATTCACTAGCTCAACTTTCAATATTTTGGCAGGAAATTCAAAATTGCTCGCATTCCATGCCCAATTTTATAAATTGTATTTTTACGGTATCTTTTAAACCTTATTTGAAACTTGTTTAAAATTTATTTAAAATCTATTCACTTTTTGTACTATGTTTGAAACTTGTTTATATATTGTTTCTTGTTTAAAACTTGTTTATATGAATTTTATATGTTGTTTCTTGTTTAAAACTTGTTTATATATTGGTTATATGTATTTTTTTGTTTAAAACTTGTTTATATGTTCAGAATTTGTTTAAAATTTGTTTAAAACTTGTTTGTATGTTATTTATATGTTGTTTCTTGTTTTAAAATTTGTTTAAAATTAGTTTGTATGTTGTTTATATGTTCTAAACAACATAAAAACTTGTTTAGAATTTGTTTAAAATCTGTTTATTTTTTTGGTGTAATATCCCTTAGATTTCGATACAGCCCTCTATAGCTTTCGGTTCGGCCCCGAGTCGAGCTCGATCGATTGGAGTGTCAAGTGGGTAACTTATGATGTTGAGCTATGTTACCCGAGTAAACAAATGCGTGTTACTCGAGTGATATGGACCTTGGGTTACTCGAGTAAGCAATTAAGTCTTACTCGAGTGAGATAGGGCATATATTACTCGAGTGAACCATTTGGTTACTCGAGTAAGCCTTGTTTAGGGATGAACATGATGAACACCTGGGAACTTGTGTCACTCGAGTGAGATGGCATGTCACTCGAGTGAGATGTGCACCCAGTGCGTGAAATGATGTCGTTTCAGGCAGGGGTCTATATATACCCCCACCCAATTTCTTCGGTCTCATTTTGTCTTCCTTCACTCAAAACACTCATATTCCATACAAAAGCCATTTCGGTTGGATCTCTTTCCTTCCTAGACGTCTCTTGAGGTAAGAATTCGTCTATCTACTTCTCATTCTTTCATTTTCCATCATTTTGCATGAATGTGCATTTTAGGGTTTGAATAAATGCTCATAGGCTCGGACGTAGGGTATTTCTGTTATAATGGGTGGGAAGGGTTGTGATTTCAGGAATTTAGGAGTCCATTAACACATAATGTAGGATTGGATTCACATAAATTGAACATGTTTGTGAACGGGTTTCAAACTCATTCGTTTTGGGCCGATTTAGTGTGTTTTCGAGTTGTGTTGATGATTTTGACTCTATATTTGAGTTCAGGGGCTTGAGTCGATTCAATGTGGGTGTTAGGTATTGATTTCCATTGGTGAAATCGAGGTTTGGTCGAGTTGGGTATGTTCTAGGCAGGGTCTTACTCGAGTAAGCAGATGGCTCACTCGAGTAAGTGATGAACACAGGTTACTCGAGTAAGTGAATCTAGCTTACTCGAGTAAGCCGCTGTTGGTGCCATTCGAGTAAGCCCTTCTGGTTACTCGAGTGAGGCTTTATTCTGATGGACCAAATACGTAATTTTGCACATCTTTGTACCTCTTTGTGTTGGGGTCTATTTTGGGAATTCTAACTACCTCGAGGACTAATTAGCAGTTCCAGAGTACTTTGAGGGCTATTTTGAAATTAATCGAGTCTCGGGGACTTGATCATAATTTTATATTGGTCGGGGACCAAACTATAATTTTATGTGGGGTTTGAATTTTGGGTTGTGAATGATGGTTTATCATTCAGATTAGAGTTTCAGCATCTCTGAACGTCTGCATCTGCATATCATTCATCTGGTACCGTTATAGTACCAACATCATTTTTCTGATAAATGTTATGTATGTATCTGTTCTAGCTTCTTGTTCCTGCCAACATGACCAACCACCTACCAGTGGTGTCTGATTGGATCCTTTGCTTCGGATTTCAAGTGAGTGAAATGACAGCTTCAGACATATAG
>CAODLS010952245.1:0-20759 GCA_948243855.1 Flueggea neowawraea | reverse complement strand
TGTCTGATATATAACGAAAATTGACGAAATGCAAATTAAGCCTATTTACACGATCTGACCAGTTTGCATTTTCCTCTCCTGTCAACAACCAAACAAAATCATTTTATTCCAAAATTTAAACCACATATAAAATGCATATAATGGTTCACTTGTACCAAAAATCAGACTCTACGTCATTGAAATGAAGTCTACATACTATATCGAACTACTGTTTCAGCCATAATAGACCTTTTTACACTAATTAATACCCACAGTACGTTATACTCATACTTATTATCTGAAACTTTACATATATATTCTAGGAACATAAATAAATAACTTTCATGCTTTACACCTCGACTACATTCGTCTACAAAATGCCTCAAAACAGGGTTACGATACAGACTGAAATCTAGACACAATCAGACCCATATTTTAGTTAATAGGTGTTGTAAGCTCAATTCATGTTCCAATTAGAATCATACCTCTAAATACATATATTAATGTATATTTAATAGATAAGAATGGATGAAATCACTTACTTTGCTGCTAGGATGCAGTAGACATGAAATTGACGATTTCTACGTTTCCTATCAAATTTTCCAAGAAAATATGTTCTTCTCCTCTTTTCTCTCATTTTAACCTTCTATTTTCTCTCAATTATATGACCTGAGCATGAAACAAATGAGCCTTGCTTGCTTAATATCAGATTTTATCAAGTTCATCCTAAGCACGAGGTGGCGATGTGCTTAGGAGGTCCAATCAGGGGGTTCCACATTTCTTCTTCTTATCAACTCAATTTTCTTATGTTTTTGACACCTAAACAAGCCAAAAAATACAGGAACCAAATTTAAATTATTTATACACCTGGCCTAATGTATTTAAGAAACCACCTATTAATCCTTCTTTTGTAATAGTCTAACTTTTGAACCCTGATTGTCTTACCGATAAATCTTTTATTATTCTCAAAATTATTCTAAATTATTCTCTAACCATACGGAAAATGTATGCAACTTCAGATCAATCTATATTGTATGCATTGCATGCTCATGTATATGCGAATTTGGCCATGGTCCTGATAGACTATAATTATGATTGGCCACCATAGTTGTAGTTTAGGTAAGCCTAGTCGAAGAATTGATAGATGAAGGCTAGGTGAGGCCCAAAAACATTAAACTAATGAGGTTTAGGATATAAATATTGCTTTCCCACAAGGTGTTCAGTGAAATTCCTAAGAGGCTTAATGAACCTAGTTTAGCTAATTGAGGCCGAGAGCACCCTTTTAGTAAATGTAGGATCCCTACTCATCCATAAATGAGTGTGGAAGTTACTTGGATCCCTACTCATCCATAAATGAGTGTGGAAGAAGATGAAGAGAAGCAAGGCAAAAAGAAGAAGAAGAAGAAGAAGAAGGACTTGAGCATTGTACTTAAGGCATCCTCAAAATATGTTGAGAGTTCTAATGAAGATAAGGATGAGGAGGAAGACTTTGAAGACAACAAATACCACAACAAAAAGTTTTGAAAGTTACCAAAAAGTTCCAACAGTTCCTCAAGAAAGAAAGAGTTGCAAAGAAGGAAAGCAAGAAGAGGAACAAACTCATTTGCTATGAGTGTCATGAACTGGGTCATGTCAAACTGGATTGCCCTTACTTGAAGAAATATGGCAAAAGAAGAAAAAGGACAATTCTTAAAGATGTTGACTCTAGCGCAAGTGAGGATGACAACAATGTGACTAGAGCAATATGCTTAACTGCCATCAAGGCCAAAGAGAGGAAAGAAATTGTGGTTACTCATTCTTGACATTTTGCTATATTTTGAGTTCTTTAGCTTTTATGCATTTTGATTATTTGTTGTTTGGACATACTTTGTAGTGATTTGTTAATATCTATTTTGAGCATTTTGCAACTTGTTGATTAATCATGCTCTCAAATGGTATTAGCGAATACATTAAGTGTTTGTTTTCAAAGGGGGAGATATATTTTTGATTATAGATGTGCATGTTTTGAAACAAAATGGGGGAGTTTTACTTAGGGGGAGTTGTGTGTGCTAAATGCTTTTTATCACTTTTCCTATGAAAAAGGGGGAAAGTGTTGATTTTCCATATTCTTTTTGATGATTACAAAAAAGGGCAGAAGTTTTGCATGAATTTGCATATTTTTTTTGCAAGTGACATCATTTTGTTTTGGTTGGACTAACAAAGTGGCAAGAAGTGAAATCCTTGATTAAATTGTTTGTTATTGATGAATAGATGTTTAAATTCATGTATGTTTTGTCATCATAAAAAATAGGGAGGTTGTTGAATTCGATTTTGATGATGATTTGTACAAAACATACATGAAAGAGATGCAAAGGTGCGGATTCTCTGATTTGTAGCAATTACGCACGTTTGACCTTGCTTATGCACATACTACTTACAAAGATGGCATCAAAGCACGTAGCGCAGTGCATCCTAAATAAAGTAGACTATCAGGTAATCCTTCTAAGTGTGAAGACAAGTTTACAAGGCATGTAGATGAGAAGCAGATACTCTATGGAACAGAGGTTTGGATGATGATGTGTACAAAATATACATGAAAGAGATGCAAAGGTGTACATTCTCTAATTTGTGTCAATTACACACATTAGGCCTTGCTTATGCATGTAATACTTGCAAAGATGGCATAAAAGCACGTAGCACAGTTGCTAAGTATGTAGAGCAGTACATCCTCAAGAAATCAAAGTATCAGATATTCCTTCTAAATGTGCATACAAGTTTACAAGACATGTAGATGGAAGGAGATACTCCTTCTAAATAGAATTTCAATATCTAAGCACACAAAGGGTATTGCAGCACACATTGTTGGAATTTACATCCGATGAAGTATTTTTGAATTGAAGTATTAGAGGCACATAGGATGCACATAGATTCAATATTTCAATGCACGTTGATGAGTAAAGGTGCCATCTTTGAAGAAGGCAGATCTACACACGTTACATAAGGGCTATGCATGTAATTATAGAAAAGTACAAATCTAACATAGCCATTATGGCACTCTTCTGAATTTGAATTTTTTTGACATATGCTAAGGAAATAATCAAAGGTGCAATCTTGAAGAATCAACAATGCACGTTGGCAAAATGACTAAGCAATTAGAAGGAGGAGCATGTTGAGAGCCTACACATGTAGATATGGGGCAAAGCACGTAGATGCTTAATTATACAAGGCAGTGACCACTGGAGTTCAAATTAAGCACATAGACTTGCTATCAATACATTCAGAACTCGAATTAAATAATAGGCTATGTACGTAGATGATGGTTACGCATATAGATGAAGTGACATCATGGCAGTACAAAATTTTCTATTTATTCACAATGGCTATTTCTCACCAAGTGAGTATATATAGATGTCCTTCAACAGAAGAGAAATGAGAGACACCATCGCTAAGTTTTTCTATTCACATTCTTTCTCTTCTCTACATTTCTAACCCATTTAAGCTATAATACTTGAAAACATATACGGGTTGGTGTTAGCTTGATATTATTATATCCCGGGTTAAATTTGTAATACGCAAGATTTTTTCTTGGGGGTAGTTAGGTTTCCCTATTGAGCCTTGAAAAATAAGAGTGGTTTGCTAGTTGATCCTTAGAAAACTAATTAGTTAGGTTTTCCTTGTTATGACTCTTTGGACAAGCAAGAGAGGTGAACGGTTTCTTAGTTGAGCCCATAAAAAGTAGAGATTGTAATGATTTAATTGTTGATCATGCAAAGAAAAGTGGTGTAAACGATTTCCTCCACCCACAAATGAGGAGATAGTTGATTAAATTCTTGAGGAATTCTTAAGGAGTGGATGTAGGTCAAGGAGGACTGAAATGCTATAAAATTGGGCTTTTTTTTTCTCTTCCTTTATACTATTTACTTTATTTCATATTTGCTTTTATATTGTGTCTGAATTGGTTGTTTGTTTGCTTTTGAATTTATACTTTGATTTTGTTTTGAAAATAACTTTGTTATTTGTCTTATTTAACAAAAGTTTTTAACAAAGTTTTTAAATCTCTAAAACTCCAATTCTCCCCCTCTTGGAGTGCCATCCTAGTGGGCCAATATAAAAGAATGCTTTTATTAGTGAAAATTTGTTGTTGAAAAAGAAAGTTGAATTTTCAAGCAATGCCTTTAAGCTCACAAATGGTAAGGAAAACTTCGAAAAACTTATTGGTTCTCAAAGACAATGTTTGTCCAAGCATTGGTGCTACTTTGGACAATGCATGCAACTTTTGTGGCGGTTATAGACATATTTCTTATGCTTATCACTTGAGGTTGCATATGAATTTTGGGTTCAAAAGATTTGGGTACCAAAAAGAACAATCTTGCCCAACCTAGTAAAGACTAACCTACAAGAGCGTAAGAAGGTTTGGGTACCAAAATCAAAGGTTTGATGTGTCATTGTAGGTATGCTTGAGAGCAAAGACCAAGAAGAATGTTTGGTACTTGGATAGTGGATGCTCAAACCACATGACCAGAGATGAGTTAATGTTCACCCAACTTAAGCCAAGAAATGGCGGCTATGTCACATTTGGTGACAACACAAAAGGTAAGATAATTGGTGAAGGGAAGGTTGGTAAGGATAGAAAACCAACTATTGATAATGTTTTACTTGTTAGTGGTTTGAAGCACAATTTGTTGAGTCTTAGTCAATTTTTGATAAGTATTACAAAGAAGTTTTTGAAGCTTATAAATGTGTTGTGCATCATGTTGAGGGAAATGTGTTGTTTGTTGGCAGTAGATGTGAGAATATTTATGTTATGACTTGTTAGATTCCAATCCCTTTAATTCAAAATGCTTTACGACTGTGAATGATGATACTTGGTTGTGGCATAGAAGGCTAGGTCATTCAAGCATGCATACCTTCTCTAAACTTCGCAACAAGGAATTAGTTAAAGGATTGCCAAAACTCAAGTTTGAAAATGATTTGATTTGCGAGGCATGTGTTGAAGAAAAAAAAACTGAAAATAATATTTTCATAGCAAAAATATTATTTCAACCACAAGACCATTGGAAATATTATATATGGAGTTATTTAGTCATACTAGTACTTTGAGTTTTGGTGGTAAACAATATTGTTTGATCATAGTTGATGATTTTTGAAGACTTGCATGAGTTTTCTTTCTTGCACAAAAAAATGAGGTTTTTCATGCATTTGCACCATATAGGAAGAGAGTCCAAAATGAAAATGGGCATTCCATCACTAGAATTAGGAGTGATAAAGGGGATGGGTTTACATGTGAGGCATTTGAATCTTATTGTAAGGAGTTTGGAATAAGTCATAACTTTTCCACTCGAAGGATCTGTCAACAAAATGGTGGTGTTGAGAGAAAGAATAGGACTTTGCAAGAAATGACTTTGACCATGCTTAGTGATATTGACCTTCCTAAGGATTTTTGGGCTGATGTGGCCAATACTTCTTGCTGTATAATAAATGGGGCACATATTCGATCTATGCTCAGAAAGACCCCTTATGAGTTTTGGAAAGGTAGGAAGCGCAACATATCATATTTTCATGCATTTGGGTGCAAGTATTTGATTCACAACAATGGAAAAGAAGCCTTAGAAAAATTTGATACTAAATCCGATGAGTGCATTTTGCTTTAATTTTCCTCCACTAGTAAAGCATTTAGAGTCTATAACAAAAAGGCTAGAAAAGGTTGAGGAATCCATATGTAACTTCTCGCCAATTTCATTCGTGTTTGAGGAAGAATTAGTTCATTTTTTATTTTGATTCAGTGGTTGAACCATTGATTTGCTGTTTTGGATATTGAATACTGGTACAATTAGATTGATTTTTGGTCCCTTGATGATGATGGATGATTGTGGGACTGAACGAGGAGCGTTTGTACGTTAAAAATTGGATTTTTGGAACACACAAGGATGGACACAGGTGGACAATTTTGATCGTATCTTAAAGCAATTGATTGTGCCTTGGTATTGCTCTTTACACATACATGAATTCGTGTTTGTGTCTTGCAAGTCGCGCTCATGTCTTCCTTTTCTGCCCGTATCTTTCATGAATTGTGTGTTCTGGGCATTACACGAGCAAAGACATGGTCGTGTTTTTGCTCCTGTCGTGCCAAAATGCACGGGAAGTGCACAAAATGTTGTTGTTTAGGTCAGATTTGCTTATATAAACCATAACCGACCCTCCTTCGTTCTTCATTCCATTTACCCGTCGTTTCTCACTCAAATTCACTTAAATCACTCACATTTTGTTCATCCAACATCTCTCAATTATTTTTGAAGTAGGTTCAATATTCATTCATCATTTTTACTTCATTCTTACGCCTTAGTTTCTTGGATCACATTTTAAGCCGAGATGTTATAGGGTTTGGATTTTTCTGCTGATTTTGGTGTACTTAAAAGCTAAAGAATGTCAGATTAAGTTAGTATGGACTTAGGATGTCATAGCCTCGACTCATAATATATATTTAGAAGAATACATGACATAAAGCATATTCATATGAACACATACAGTCATATGCATTATATCAGTACCATTAGACATTGCATAAAATATTTAGATAACAAGAAAAAGGGTGTGAAAAAATTTCATTTATTTCTATTTATTGAAACTAGATTCCCTAGAAAATTTATTGAATTGATAAACAGTGCATCGGTGGGAAAGATAAGTACTAAAGGTAAAGTAGATGCAAGTAAGGGTAAAAGTGTCGTTTAGTGATATTGTCGTCTTTGTTCTAGATATGGACGAATAGTTTGAATTTAATAGTTTATAAATTTCAGTACTATAAAGTGGCAAAATCGTATAATAGGGACCAAATTGAAAAGAAGAGGAAAATCTTCCTATTGGACCTTCCAATCATCTTATAACCACGTGACACCTCATTCTTGAATTAAAACATGACAAAAACAAACCAAATGCATATAAACCTGCAAAATTTCGTGACTAACCATAAGAGAGGGTAGAAATAGAGAGGGAAGAAGAGAGGAAAGGCTACTTTGGTGAGAATAATTCGGTAGGAACACTAGAAATTGCTGAAAACTCGATTAGATCTGTATTTCTTGCATCCTTTGCTTCTAATCACCAAAGGAAGTAATTTTCTTCCTTCCTATATACATATTAATCATATAATAACGTTTTTAGGGTTTTTATTTGCATATGATTGCATTAGAACATGATTTAAACATCAATTTACATGATTTGCTTCATGCTTCTGTTTCGGATTTTGATTTCTGTCCGAGATTGTTTGGTTTTGTTTAGGTTCTTGGAGACAGATTTTGACGAGGATTTAAACATAAAACTTGTTCCAAATTATGTATTCTATGATTACGTATTATCTTGTGGTTATTAGTAATGTATATAAATATTTATGGTGGTTGAATTGAGTGCTGCTCTGAGAGTGGCCTGTTTTTCAGTAACACTATCCCGTTTGGTACCCTATTTTTGGCGGGTTAAACAGCGTAATTGTTTGGAAGTCAAAACATGAAATTTCTTTATATATGTGTCAAGAATATTTATCCGAATTTGGATTGTAATTTAACTTGAATAACGAGATTTAAGTTCAATATACTATAGCCTGCCCACCTGAAGTCATTCTATTTTAAGGCTGTAAATTTGAAACATTGACCAGTCGTTGTACGATGCTTTAAGGACTCAAATTTGGTATAAACAAAATATTATATGTCTAATATATGTGTGTTAAATTTCAGCAAAAAATGGTTCTGTTTGGACGTTCAAACATAGAGAATAATTAGACTGTCCAGAATGGTATAAAACACAAAATTAGTTACGCTAACTATGATATTTGTTTAGACAAATTGGATCAATTTCCTTTCATTTCAAATAAAATTCATTCATAATATCTTAATAACATAAAATCATATGCATTGCATATATTTATAACTTAGAATGGGCATAACTTGAATATATATTATAGGATCGAGAAACATTGAGAGGTAGTTAATAGTGTCACGAGACATACTATCTATCTTAAAGAGGTGAGTATAAATTGGAGATTATGTTCAAATGGGTGTTATATGCTTTGTAATCAAATATGTGCTCTTGATATTATTACATTGACATATTGGATGATTAGTTGAATTTACGTAATAGATGTTCTATGTTGGGAATCTTCCTACGGTTTGTTATATGTATATGTTGAGAATGCACATTGCTTATATGGAGATGCAATGATTTTACATGGATGTTTATTATTAAATGTTTCACATGTTAATACATTCATATTGGACTAAATAAAGGCGTTATGACCATCATACTTTTGTTTTTTGCAAAATGTACTGGAGACCTTCGGGTCATAATTCATGCTGGAGACCTTCGGGTCATATTCATACTGGAGAGCTTCGGGTCAAATTTCATACGGTGCCGACTGAAGAATTACACAATGGCATATAGGAATCCTGGGGAGATACATTGCTTGTTTAGTCACAACATATAAAATTGAATACAGAGGCATGTGCATATGTTTATATGGCTTAGCTAATTAATTATCTATGATATGCTTTATGACATGCTTATGTTTGCTTGAGTTGTTCTATGATGGTTTGTACTCATTGATTTGTGACTCATATAAAGCACAAATATTTTTCCAGGTTGTCATTGGTGATAAGTCCTTTGACTTGTTTTGAGCCTAGAGTTTGTTGATAGTAGCATGAGTCATAGGTCGATCAGTTGGTGCTCTAGACTCCCGCATCCTCAGCATTGACATATGTATAGTTAGCTGAATCTTTTGACTTGTAATTATAAAATTTTGAATTTGGGTTGTATATAAGTGACTTATACTAATGCATATGTTTATGTTTACATGACAAAAGTGTGTTACCTTACTGCATTTTCACAATGGTATATGATTATATGTGATTATATGAATGAAAATTAAATGAGAAATAAGGTAAAAGGGTGTTACATGTCAAGTTGGTATCAGAATAGGGATATGATCCCTAGGGCATAAATGTATAAATGACCATCCATTAAAATATATTTTCCTAGCATCTGACATGTATTTTTATGGATAGGGCCATGGATATTGGTGAACATGATCATGATCATATGCACAAAGGAGTGAGGGATCAGTTGGCCAACAATATTCCATAGAAGCATCATATATTCCACTTGTACATTTGCATGCACAACATAGAGAAATGGAGCAGGAAGTGCAGGGACCCATAATGGCACAAGTGACACGACGTTATAAAGAACTCACGAAGTTACGGGTAGTTGATTTTTCAGGTAACACAAATCCTGTTGAAGCAGAGACATGGCTTAAGAGAACAGAAAGAGTACTGAACATGATGTGCTGTACTTTAGAAGAAAATTTTGATTACGCAGTGTCGCTACTTCAAATTGATGCATGTGATTGGTGGGAGAAGGTTCCCAACTTGACTATTCTGCCTCCAAAGCTAACCTGGGATTATTTTATATAGGATTTTCGAGATAAATATATGCCAGAGGTTTACAGAGATCAAAATTAGAGAGAATTCCTAGGATTGAAACAGGGGAACATGATTGTGGCCGAATATGAAGTGAAATTTACTCAGTTATCCCATTATGCATTACCTATGGTGGCAACTGAGAGGGACCGATGTACAAGATTTGAAGGAGCTATAAAATATGATATTCAAATCAATATTACACCTAGGGATCTTTGTACCTACATTGACTTGAGAGCTGTCGCAATCAGAGTTCAACGTCTAATTAAAGAAAGGCTAACTTTCCTTCAGAGACCAAAAAGGGAAGGAATGACCTTTACAGGTGAATCTAGTGGGAGACTGGTAAACCTCAAAGTTGTATATCACCTACACAGTCATTTCAGAGGGGAGGTATATTAGGATCTAAGGGTGGGAGATCATATATATCAGGGCACACTGGCAGAGGTCAGGGACCAACTACACATTCAAGGCCTATATGTCAACATTACGGTAGGCAACACGTTGGAGAATGTCTAGTGCTTACTGGAGCATGCTATTTTGTGGACAGTAGGGACATTTCTTTAGAGATTGCCCTAATAGAGGTGACACTAGAAAAGCTACATGAGAGCCTATAGTCCAGAATACGGGAGTTGGTGGAGCTGGAATCTCATTTGGTAGAGGTAGAGGTAGAAGGAAACCTACTAGTGTTGGTGGGGGTATATGCAAGTCTGAGGTTTAGAGTTCTAAACCACAGGCACATGCACGTGTGTATCCATTTACCAGAGATAAAGCTATAGCGGCTCCAGAAGTAATTACTGGTAAAATTCTTTTTCATAATTTAGAAGCTTATGTTCTTATTGACCCTGGTTCCACGCATTCATTCATATCACCAAAAATGTCATCACATTTGCATAAAGATCATGAATCAATAGGTTATAGTCTCAGTGTTCATACTCCCCTAGGTGACGTTATGTTTGTGAGCAAGATATACCGGGATTGTTTCATTCAGATTGGGTACAATATAGTTGTACGTCGATTTGATATTGCTATATTTTCGTGAGTTTGATCTTATATTGGGTATGGATTGGCTATCTAGACATCATGCAAAGGTTGATTAATATACTAAAGAAGTTTTGTTTGAATATTTGGGTCAGCCTAAAGTTGTATTTTGTGGTGATCATCAAATTATACCCAATTAATTTCTGTTGTGACTGCTTTCAAACTGATTACAAATGGTTGTGATGCTTACTTGGCACATGTTATTGATACAAGTGTTACCAACTATAAGCTCGAAGACATTCCAGTGGTTAGGGAATTTCCACATGTGTTCCCAGATGGCTTGCCAGGATTGCCACCAGATAGAGAGACAGAATTTTCCATTGAGGTACTTCCTGGTACAACACCAATTTTCATTCCTCCATATCGAATGTCACCATTGCAGTTGTAAGAATTAAAGAAACAAATACAAGAGTTATTGAAGAAGGGTTGTATTCGACCAAGTGTTTCGCCTTGAGGTACACCAGTTTTATTTGTCAAAAAGAAAGATGATACTATAAGACTATGTATTGATTACCACAAACTGAATCAGGTGACAGTAAATAACAAGTACCCCTTGCCACAAGTGGATGATTTTTTTGATCAATTACAGGATGGACATATATTTTCAAATATAGATTTGAGATCGGGTTACCATTAGTTGACGATTGCAAAAGATGACATCCCAAATACTGCTTTCAGAACTCAGTATAGTCACTACGAGTTTCTTGTTATGCCTTTTGGGCTGACTAATCCTCCAACTGCATTTATGGCATTAATGAATAAGGTATTTCAACCTTTTCCTGATACGTTTTTCATTGTATAATTGATGATATATTTATCTATTCCAGAAGTACAAAAGATCATGAATGCCATTTGAGGTTTGTTTTCCAAACTTTACAAGAGAAGCATTTATATGCGAAATTAAGTAAATGTGAATTTTGGCTAGACCATGTTGTATTCTTGGGGCATGTTGTTTCTATCAGAGGAATAGAAGTTGATCCAAAGAAAGTTAAAGCAGTAATAAATTGGGAGATACCAAAAAATGTAACAAAGGTGCGAAGTTTTCTTGGTATGACTGGTTTTTATCGACGCTTTGTCAAGGGGTTTTCCAAAATTATTGGAACATTGACAAAATTGCTTCGAAAGGATACTACTTTCCAACGAAATGAAGCATGTCAGCGAAGTTTTGATGAATTAAAGCATCATTTGACCACAACTCCTATCTTGACTATTTCGTCAGGTTCAGGTGGTTTTGTTATTTATAGTGATGCTTCTCATCAAGCTTTGGGATGTGTTCTTATGCAACATGGCAAATTAATTGGATATGCTTTGAGACAACAAAGGCCACACGAAGTTTCATATCCTATTCATGATTTGGAGCTAGCTGCAGTTGTATTTTCTTTGAAAATTTCGAGGCATTATTTATAAGGTAAAACATTCCAAATTTATACTGATCACAGGAGTTTGAAGTAACTAATGTCTAAGAAAAAATTAAAGATGAGGCAACGACGATGGATAGAGTTGCTGAAATATTATGATTATACTATTGAGTACCACCCAGGAAAAGCTAACTCAGTAGCTAATGTCATGAGTAGAAAAGCTAGTAGCATGTCTTTAGGTAACTTCATTATCATCTTTAATTGACTTAAGCATTGGAACTTGTGGAGTTTTCCTTTGCACATTGAAAGTTCAACTTGTTCTAAAAGAAAGAATTCAAAAAGCATAGTGTTTTGATCCCAAGTTACTGGAAACCATTGAGAAAGTGAAGCAGGGTAAAGATACTACTTTTTACATTATGTTGTGATACATTGATGCTTGGGTAGGATTTGTGCTCCTAATGTAGATGGTTTGCTCCGAGACATTCTTGCTGAAGCTCACAACGCACCATATGCTATGCACCTAGGAACTACCAAAATGTATCATACTTTGAAACCTCATTATTGGTGGCCTTGAATGAAGAAAGATGTAGCATAATTTGTATGTAAATTCTTGACGTGCGAACAAGTTAAAGCTAAACATCAAGCTCCTGCAAGTATGTTACATCATTTTCCTATTCCAGTACGGAAATGGGAAAGAATGACTATGGATTTTGTGATGGGTTTGCCTAAGACACCCAAGGGGAACGATGCTATATGGGTTATTATTGATCGACCATGAAATCAGCTTATTTTCTACCTATTAGATGGGGTTGTACACTTGATCATTAGGCAAAAAATGTGTTAATGAAATTGTTAGATTAAATGGAGTACCTATTTCCATTGTTTTAGACAGAGATTCAAGATTTAATTCACGATTTTGGAAATGTTTCTAGCAGGTCTTAGGTACTAGGTTGAATTTCAGCACATCCTTTCATTCTCAAACTGACAAAGCATCTGAGTGGGCAATTCAAACTCTAGAAGAAATGTTAAAGGCATGAGTTCTTGAATTCAAAGGTGTGTCAGACAAGTACATTGCTTTGATGGAATTTTTCTATAATAATCATTTTCATAGTAGTATTGGTATGGTACCATACAAGGCATTGTATGGAAGAAATGCAGGAGTCCATTATATTACGCTAAGGAGGGTACAACAATCTTAGAAGGGCTAGACATTGTTCAAAATACAGTGGACAAAATTGGCATTGTGAAGGCCAAATTAAATGCAGTACAAGATTGCCATAAGAGGTATGTTGATCAACACAAAAAAGAAATGGAATATGAGGTTGGTGAAAAAGTAATTTTAAAAGTCTCTCCTTGGAAAGGTGTAATGAGATTTGGCAATAAAGGAAAATTGATTCCGAGGTATATTGGGCCATATGACATTATTGAGAAAGTGTGACCACTTAAATATAAGTTAGCATTGCCTCCAGAACTCTCACAGATTCATAATGTTTTCCATGTGAGCATGCTAAGAAGATATCCTTCAGATCCTATACACGTGTTGAAAGATCAAGCAGTTGAAATTTTTGATAACTTGAGTTATGTTGAAGAGCCAATGTCTATAGTTGATCATAAAATCAAAAATTTGAGGACTCATGAGATACCTATGGCTAAAGTATTCTAGAGAAATTATTCCAAAGAAGAGGCTATATGGGAAACAGAGGAAGAGATGAGAAAACAGTATCCTCATTCGTTTAATGAAACAAGTATGGAATTTTGAGGACAAAATTTTTATAGAGGGGGAGAATTGTCACAAGCACGACTCATAATACATATTTAGAAGAATACATGACATAAAGCATATTCATACGAATACATACATTCATATGCATTATATCAGCATCATTGGGCATTGCATAAAATATTTGATAACAAGAAAAATGATCTGATAAGATCTCATTTATTTCTATTTATTGAAACTATATTACAATTATCTAGAAAATTTATAGAAATGCTAAATTGTACATCGGTGGGAAAGATAAGTACGAAAGGTAAAGTAGATGCAAGTAAGTGTAAAAGTGTCATTTAGTGATCTTGTCATATTTGTTCTAGGTATGGACAAATATTTTGCGTTTAATAGTTTATAAATTTCATTACTATAAAGTGGCAAACTCATAGAATAAGGACCAAATTGAAAAGAAGAGCAAAATCTTCCTGTTGGACCTTCGAATCATCTTATAACCACTCAACAGCTCGTGCTTCGATTAAAACGCAATAAAAAAAATAAATGCACATAAACCTGAAAAATTTTGTGTTTAACCATAGCAAAGGGTAGAAAGGAAAGGAAACAGAGGGAAGAAGAGAGGAAATGCTGTTTTGGTGAGGAAAATTCGGTAGGAACACTAGAAATTGCTGAGAACTCGAGTAGATCTGTATTTCTTGCATCCTTTGCTTCTAATCACCAAAGTAAGCGATTTTATTCCAATCTGAATATTAATCATATAAGAACATTTTTAGGGTTTTGGTTTGCAGATACTGTTTATATGGAAATGTAATGATTTTACATGGATATTTATTATCAAATTTTTCACATGTTAATGCATTCATATTGGACGAAATAAAGGCGTTGTGACCATCATGCCTTTGGTTCATAGAAATCTGAATTTTCATTTGAAAATTCTTGATGATTCGGAGTTTGATTGTCGAAATGGATATTAGATTCCTGTTTAAGAGGTCAATTATAATCAATGTGGGTATTTGGTTACATTGGGTATCGACAAGAAACAGATTGTAAATTTTTGTAGTAAATTTTCTGCCATAGTCAATTTCTCTAATTTTTTAAAACATACTAGTCCGATGTGTAAATTTTGAAAAGTTGAGTTAGATTTTGAATTTTTCAAATTTTAGGGCTATTTTTGTGAATTCCAAGAGTTTGGGGTTTCCAAATTGGAATGTCTGATAAGTTAGGTACTGATTTATAAAATTTGAAAAGCTTGAAGACTAGTTTGCAATTTTTTGAGATCTCGGGGATTAAAATGTAATTTTCCAAATTTTGAGGACCAAAGTGTATTTTTATACATAGGTCACGTTTTCGATTATAATATTACATTATGGTTTGAAATTGGTTTTTTAGCTACGAGGGAGAGTCAGAGACTGCATTTGCATTTTTGTACGAATTGCGGTACAACCACAGTACCAGCATCATTTTCTGATATTTGTTTTGTATCATTCCGTTTCAGCTTCTTTTACGTGCTAGCTAGACCAACCGCCAACTAGTGGGGCTTGGCTGGCTATTTTGCTTTTGGATTTCTAGGTGAGTGGATAACAACTTCAAACACAAAGGCTGTGTCTCCTAAAATTATATGTTTTTGGCATGTCTGGCTCAAATCTAAAATTTTGCTTAATAATGTTCTGACTAAATAATAAATGGGATTACATGGTTAATAACCGACACTCGGCAATTTTGATATATATATAAATATATGTATATGTATGTATGTATATATGTATGAATGCATGTACGTACATACGTATGTAATTATATTTATATTTTTTGGAAATGAATTCTGTTGTATGTCTGTCTGTGATATATTCTGTTATTATATATATTGGACAAAGGACACCTAGCTTCGAGGGAGCGTAGCCTCTAGTATACCACTGCTTTATGAAGGTCCGAGTTACTGGGGTAATTTGGTGATCGTGTGTCCAGACAGACACATGTATTATGTCTGGTGGCATAGTCCACACTTCTAATATCTGTTTGTATCTAGTCTTTATCCACCTCTGTCATATATATTATATATTTTATATGTTGCATGTTGTCTGCTTTGTCAACGCAGGATTTCAAAAAAAATGAATTTCAAAGGTAATATTATATGTAGAGTGTCTACATATGTATTTCTACATATTGCATGCGGTATTTTCGAAATGTTTTTGAATGGTTTGTGCGAGACCTGGAGCCAATCTGGAATGTTGTCCCTCACTGGGTTCTCACCCCCTTCCTTTTATTTGTTTATTTATATTTGTATTTTTAGGTTGACTTTTGGCTCAGCATCCGTTCGACTTCTTCGATACTAGTGAGGAATGTTATATTGTTTGTGAATGCCCTTTTGTTCGTGCTCTATGTATGTTTTCAGTATTAGTGCTCCACACCGGTTTCTAGTGGGTTATTAGGTGCACTTTGTATTTTTTTCCTTTCAAATTCATTAATTAATATATCTATTTATGTTTGATATATTAATTCATATCATGATATATTGATATTTTATTTATAATGTAACATCCATAGCTATAACACATATTAACCTAATTCATAGCATATAACAATACTTACATATGTACAAACAAATTTATAGCAAGTTTTTCAAGTTTAAACTATCAAAATAGTTGCAACAAGTTATTTACAAATCAAACTAATAAAGCTCGTCAACATATAATATAAATCATATAGTACAAGTCAAGGCTAGTAGACTTTATACAATACATGATGAGCCATTAAGATCTCATCCTCAAAACTCTATATGCACATTTGATATGGAGAGAGAGAGTGATCACAACATCCTGACCTTTGTATCCATAAGCCTAGTAATTGATATGGAAGCTAACCTGCTAGTAGCTAGGAAAAATTTGTGCTTTATATGAGTCACAACTCAATGAGGAATCCAACAAATATCAACCACTATATAATAAAGTACCATATATACAATCAACCCAATATATTACAAGTAAACCATATACAATAAGCACACCAAATAAAAATGCAATGCTATTCCTCTTTATTTGGTAATGGCCGAATACGTCAAGTATAGCCCTACGTTTCCAATATAATAGATCTCAAAGATCTTTCCAATACCCATATAATTGACCTGAAGGTCTTGCCAATATCCGATAGAATTGACCTATAGGTCTGGCCAACCCAATATAACAAAATGGATTCTAGATGTGTCTCATACGAGTTTTAGCCACTTATAGCACTTAGTTCCATCTACTATCTCATATAACCAATATTTCCAATAGAATTGGATATGCCTGAACACATTGGCCATACCATTCATTTTAAGCCATATGAAATCAGATGCAACACATATACACATTGTATCTCAATATCATTTATGATATCTCATATAATGTGTCCAACATATAATCATCAATACTTCAGTACTTATCATATAAGAAAACACTAATAGCACATAATCAGATCCTATACAATAGCCCATACCAGTAATACCATGTATTTCACATAAGCTCAACAATAACGATATATAAGCCAATACATAAATATGGAACATAATGGGTTCACTTACATGACAAAACAAATATGAGTCCCTTAGCTCACATCTGGAGCCTCTTCACTATGCTTCACACCTAATACACAAATTCACAGAATTTCCTTTCAATAGAAAATGCATATGTACTCGAATGATGCATGTTCCATTGTGGGCACTTCTAATATGTACTTATATGTGAAATATGGTATGAATTAAGACATTCCCATATGTTTAGACCACTATCATTGGCGTCTAATATTCAACGACAATTGAGAAATCCAAATTAAGCCTATTTACACAATCTGACCAGTTTGAATTTTCCTCTCCCATCAACAACCAAACGAACTCATTTTACTCTCAAATTGAAAACACATATAAGGGTTCACTTGTACCAAAAATAAGACTCTGTGTCACTCAAATGAAGTCTACGACACTATATCAAACAACTATTTCTACTAAAATAGACCTGTTTACACTAATTTGTATCCAAATTCCATTATGCTCATAGGTAGCATTTGAAACTTAACAGATATATACTATACCAATAAATGAACAACTTTCATGTTTTACACTTTGACCACATCTACCTCTAAGTGAGTTATAATAAGGTTGCAATACATATTGAAATATAGACACAAACTGACCTACATGCCAATTCATGTGAGTTTGCACTTAAATTGTGCTCCCATCCATTTCTTCAGTATTTAGACATCTAAAATCATTCACTTTGGTCCTAAGATGTAGTTGATGCGAAATTGACGATTTATAGGTTTCCTACCGAATTTGCTAAGCAAATTTGCTATTCTCGTCCTTTCTTTCCCTTTTCTCTCTTGTTTTATCTCAACTATATGACCTGAGCATGAAAGAAATGAGTCCTGCTTGGTTAACTTCAGATTTTATCATATTTATCCTAAGCATGAGGTGGCGACGTGCTTAGGAGGTCCAATAAAAAGCCACCACTTATTTTTTTCCTATCTACTCAATTTCTCATAATTTTTACACCTAAGCATGCCTAAAGTTATAGTAACAAAATTACACTATTTATACAATTATCTAGATGTAATTATGAAATCATCGATCTACCTGTCTTTCCTAAATGTTTCACTTTTGAACCCTGATTCTCCTACTGATAACCCTTTTATTACTCTCACAATCTCCTCTAAAATATCTTAATACCATATAGACGATGTGATTATAACAAATGTAATGCCAGATAAATATGTGAACTATGCACATTATATGTGATGCATGCTCATTTCTATGCAATGTTGGTCACGGTCATGACAATTCTCCCCTCCTTTAAAGAATTTTGTTCCAAAATATAGTACCTAAATTTGAGAACAAATTCAGATTGCTTCTTCTTTCGAGTGATTCATCCACATCACTTTAACTAATGGAATGGATCGATTTCGTAACTGTTTGATCTTGTAATCAAGTATTTGCAGAGGTTCCTCAATATAACTTATATTCTCTTTGATATCTATCGGTTCATTTTGAAGTACATGTGAAGGGTCTAATTGGTACCATTGAAGCATACTAACATGGAAAACATCATGAATCCCCGATAACTCTAGTGGTAAAGCTAAGCAATAAGCAACCAGACCAATCCACTCAAGTATCTCATAAGGACTAATGTATCGTTGACTCAATTTTCCTTTCTTGCCAAATCTGATTGCCCATTTCCAAGATGAAAGTCATAGAAATATCTTGTCACCAACTTCGTATGTCATCTCTCTTCATTGTTGGTCCGCATAACTCTTTTGTCTATCTTGGGCAGCTCCGATTCCGCCCTTACTATTTTCACCTTATCAACATTTTCCTATATCAATTATGGGCCTTCTAATGCTCGCATAACTTCTTCATCCTAGTACAATGGACATCTGCATTTCCTGCCACATAACGTTTCATACGGTGCCATACCAATACTGTTATGGTAATGATTATTATAAGCAAATTCCATCAAAGCAATATACTGATACCACAAACCTTGGAATTCTAAGACACAAGCCTAAAGCATATCATCTAACATTTGGATTGTCCTCTAAGATTGTCCATCTGTTTGTGGATGAAATCCGGTACTAAAATGAAGTTTAGTACCAAAGTCTTGTTGTAAAATGTCCCAAAATCGAAAATTAAATCGTGGATCTCTATCTGACACAATGGATACAAGTACACCATGCAATCTAATAGTATCATTAATGTATATTTTAGCTAATTTCTCTAGTGTGCATCCCCATTTGATAGCCAAGAAATGAGCTAAATTGGTTAATCCATCCACAACTACCCAAATAGCATCGTTCTTCCTTGGGGTCTTCGGTAATCCGATAACAAAATCCGTTGTAATTCTCTCCCATTTCCACTCAGGAATAGGTAATTATTACAACGTACCCACTGGTGCCTGATGTTCAATATTGACTTGTTGACAAAGGAGGCATTTCGCAACAAACTAAGCAATATTTTTCTTCATTTTTTGCCACCAAAATTGAGTCTTCGATGTCAAATACATTTTGATAGAGCCCGGGTACTTTGAATATGGTGTACAATATGTGCTTCTTCCATTATTTCCCTACGTAAATTTTCAACATCTGGTACACAAAGTCTATTCGTAATTGTCAAAGTTCCATCAAGTTGAATAAAAAATTCAGCACAGATGTCCCATTTCACCTTATATATAATCTCAACAATCAAAGGATCTCAAATATGTAAATCCCGAATCCTTTAATGCAACACAGGTCTAACTTTAAAAGTAGCAAGCAAAGCATCACCAATATGTATATCAAGCTCAACATCCATAGCCCTCAAATCAAGCAAACAAGGTAAAATATTTACCTTTAAGGAGGCTACACTACTACTGGTAGATTTTCAACTTAGGGCTTAAGCATAACATTTTCTTTTCCCGGATGGTACTCGATCATGCAATCGCAATCTTTCAATAACTCTAATTGTCACAAATACATGAGCATGCACTTCATACAATATAGATTGATATGAAGTTGCATACGTTGTCCATATGGTTAGAAAATAATTTACAATAATTTTGACAGTAATAAAAGATTTATCGGCAGGAGAATCAGTGTTCAAAATTTAGACTATTACAAAAGAATGGTTAATAGGTGGTTTCTTAAATATATTAGGATAGGTGTATAAATAATTTAAATTTGGTCCCTGTAGTTTTTGGCCTGTTTAGGTGTCAAAAACATAAGAAATTGAGCTGATAAGAAGAAGAAACGTGGAACCCCCTGATTGGACCTCCTAAGCACGTCGCCACCTCGTACTTAGGATGAACTTGATAAAATCTGATATTAAGCAACCATGACTCATTTGTTTCATCCTCAAGTCACATAATTGAGAGTCATAGGTGTCAAGGGCATAAGGAAAACAAATATTAGGAAGAGGAAACGTGGTGGTTTATGATTGGACCACCTAAGCAGGTGCCAACTCATGCTTAGGGTATATAAGGGTCCTTGTAAGGCAAGAAAATCTCATTATTTTTGTTCTTAGATCACTGAGCTGAGAGAAAACAGGAGAAAAAAGGCAGAGAAAAATGGGGGGAAAACACTTTGGCTTAGCATATTGATTTTTGGGTTTTTGCATCTACTGCATCATAGGAGTGAAGTAAGTATTTCTCTTCATTCATACATGTTTAATATGCATTAGATCATGTATTTAGAGGTCTAATTCTGATTGGAACACGAACTGAG
>CAODLS010952191.1:0-10156 GCA_948243855.1 Flueggea neowawraea | reverse complement strand
TTGTTATCATTCGTTTCACCAAGACATCATCAATTTACCTGAAAAACATAATAGAAAGCGTAGAAGTACCAAAACTAATGACAAATGCTCAATTCGTATTCAAAACAATATGAATTGATGCACATAAATACGTATGAATATGCGTTTATCACTACCTATAAATAGAGCTGCCCTGAACAGTAGAAAAACAGGAGAATTTTCAATAGTGTACCCAAGCTTCGCTAGATTTATTCTTAACTTCCTCTCTCTTCGAGCTTATTCTCATTCTTATACCAACTGAGCTTTGATTGTAATTTAGTTACTAAGTTGGTGTGAGAAACTGTTATAATTTCAAGAATCCACTTATAATCAAGCTTTAGTGTTAAAACTTGAAGGTTGTGTAGGTTTTCTTGTTAAAGCCTTTAAAATAAAAGTGGTTGTTAGTGAACCTAGGAAAACTAGTGGTGGTTTTCTTGTTTCAGCCTGAAAACAAGTGTGTAGAAGGTTTCTTGTGAGTCTGCAAAAACAATGATTTGTAATGGTTTGTCTTCACCCCAAGTGAGGAAAGGTTAGTAAATTCAAACTCTTTAGTGAGCTAGAAGAGTGAACGTAGGTCAAACTGTAAATCGAGGACTTGTCTTCTTTATCCCTTTTTCTCTTTATTGTTATTAAGTTTGCTTATTGTGATTGTGATTTGGATAATGTTTTTGTTTTGATTTCAATATATTGTGAAAAAGGTTTTAAAAAGCTTTTAAACTTCATCTTAAATCCAATTCACCCCATCTTGTTTTATATTGGAATTACATGGCATGCAACTTATTGATTAAGGATTTGGTCATGTACAACAACTCCAACTTTTCCCATAACTCTGTAGCTAATTTTTCTTTAGAGACTAACTTGAGAACTGAGTTTGCCAAACAAAACTGTATTGCAGTCACAGCCTTTTGATCAAGCTTATCAAACTTATCTGCGGTCATAGTTTTTGGCATTCTATCTTTTCCCAACAAAGCTTTCTGAAAACCCATTTTGAACCAAGACTTCTCTCATCTTGATTTGCCACAAAGGAAAACTTTAACTGCTGTCAAATTTCTCTATGTCAAACTTTGTACTCCACCATCAATGGTGGAAACCCATCAGGTGTTGGGTTCAAAAAAGGGAGGGACCTCTGGCTTCAAAGTCCCTGCAAGTCCTAATTTGGCTCCGCCACTACTTGACTCTCAAGTTAGCAATGGTATCCTGCAGTGAAATTGGATACTTGACTCTAAATTACAATTAGAAGAACTCACATATATTTGGATACATTTTAGAGAACAACACACAATTCTAAAAATTATATTAAAAATTATAATTTAGAGACATTTAACCTAAAAAATTATTAAATTAAAGTGTATATTAAAAATAATTTAGATACATTCGGATACATTCGTAGACAAGCGGATACATTTGGAAACCATTGAATACATTCTCAAATATCATATTTTTTTCCTCTTAAAATTTATTTTTTTCACGAAAAAAATTAATTTCTCACAAAAAATATCTCAATTTCTCGGTCAATTTCTCAGTTAATAAAGAATCTGATGTTTTTACGAGGTGTTTTAAAAGTGTTTCTACTTATCAAAATATATTTGGTGCATGGTAAAAACTCAATTCTAAATTTTAATTTAATATAAATATAAAAATTTTCTTAATATATATGTGTAGAAAACTTTAGAGGATTAGGTTAACAGAACAGACATTAAAGACAAAGGAAAAAGAACATATTATTTCCTCTCCCTCTCAAAAGGCAGCAACCACCCCTCTTTCTTCAACAAGGAGAATCTGTTGTACGATTTGGTCTTGCGTAGGCATATAAACTGTGATTGAGTCAATTGTTTTTGTCAGTAAAGAAATTGTGGTTCGATTACAAAACTTGCATTCAATGATCTTTTTACTGTTTAGAATCTACTGTGTTTGAGGTTAATGCTCAATTAATTATTTCCGCACTCTATACTGTCACGTTGTATAGATTTTATCTCCTTCATTTTATTTATTTATCAAAATTGTCGTTAGATTTTATTTGTTGGTGCAAATTTTCAACTAAAATGTAATTTATATTAACTAGGAAAAGAACTAGTTGTAAAGTTGGTTCGATTATATTTAGAACTATTTTGCATTACTTTTGATATTTACAGGAATTAATAAAAAATATCATAACATATATAAATATACGGATGTGAAGAAATTTTTTTTATATTATTATATTTTTATTTATTTTTATAATTACAAATAGACTCTTATTATTGATTTTTTAAATAATTTGTAGTTAAATATAAACTTTATATGTTTCAAAAAATATAATAATCTGTAATTATCTTTAAAAAAATCTAAATTTTATATATTTCGAACAATCTTTATCTTTATCTATTTACTCTTTAGTTTGAGTTTTTTATTTTGAATTCCCCTGATTTTTTTTACTTTCTCTGGTCGAGCGATTGCATGAGCACTAATGCATAAAGTACAAGTAGGAGTCGTCTTTGATTGTGTATTTTTCTTGCAATTGGATGGGATGCCTATTTCTTTAGAAGTTATATATACGGGACGCAGATCCTTGCTTATATAGTAGCTGCAAGAATTTTGGACATGGTTCCTGAGTTCATTGATTCAGATGTTTTGAGATTGACATTTATTTGTGAAATTGAGGAGTTGGGATGTCGAAAGGTAGTGAAATTTTCCTCTGGTGGGAAGAGGCTTGTTGTAAATAGCAAAAATAGGGAGGAATATGTCAATCTCCTTGTGCAATATCAATTTGTCACAACTATTTCTGAGCAAGTATATAGAAGATCTTGAAGATCTTGACTGGATGTTATATGGAAGCGACAAGGCTCTTTGCATAAAAGACCAAATGGCTAGTACTGATTACAATGGTTACAAAGAAACTGATCCTCAGATATCCTGGTTTTGGAAGGTATGTATTATGGATACTGAAAGCATTTATACATGTTTTAAGCACAGTACTCCTTTCATTGTGTATGTCATAGGATCTTTAATCTTTCGATGACATTGGTTCTCGAATAATATAATATTTTTATATAATAAAAAATGTATGCAATATGTAATCAATTTATTAACTAAAATGCTCAATTCATGATTGTAACTTTGTGTAAAATCAAAGTATTTTTACAATCATGGGTATGTATCACACCACTTTTCACAAAAAAAAAGAGTTTTGAAATTCTCAGAGAGTGGATCACTAAAAATTTGGGATGAAAATATTGTCGAGAGTCAAAATCAGGTTAATATTTGATATGGGTTCTAAGAAGCCAATTTTGATATGCGTTATGAAAAAATTTATCAATTAATATTTAAAATTAAATGTGGGTGTGAATTTCCAAGCCTAGAGTACAATAAAAATATGCAAAACATAAATTATATAAATATTAATAAAACGTACTGAATATAAATGAAAATATAATCACATACCTCCAAAGTTGTCTTTATCTACAATAGCTTTATGATATAATTACCATGAAAATTATATAATGAAGTGATTTTATTTGGCATGAAAATTATATAATGAAGTGCATAGAATCTTTAATACAATAAATAACAGAAGTATTGAAAAGCAATAATAATAATAATAATAATCACAGAACTCACTTGATGGATTGCAACAATGAGATTCTTGTAAAATCGATGCCTGAATTTCAGAAAGATAAAAATTCTTACAACTGAAAATAACATGTCTGATCAAACTAACTGCAAAAAAAATACAAATCATAATTTTCATAGTTAGAGAGGGTTAATACGAAAAACTTCAACAAAACGAATTAAGAAAATAGCATACACCACAAACTTATACAGAACAAAAAATCTAAATATCCAATCTGCATATTATCACACACAACATCATAGTATTATATCAACATAAAAGTAGAACTATATTTATATCCCAAGTTCATTTATCTACATGTATAAATGATCGAGATAACTTTATCACCATGAAGAACTCGAGTTTAATCAATTAAATAGGATTTGAATATTTGGAAAAGGGTTAATAACACAATAAAAACATAATTTACTTGGTAAATTGCAACAATGGGGTCGTTGTATGAATCGCTACCTGAATTCCAAGATTTTTTTTTCAATCGAGAGTTACATAGTAAGGTGAAAAAATAGAAATTATACTTACAGAGGGTTGCAACAGGTTTTTGGTGCTATTTTAATTCTATTTATATAGGAGCATTTACAGACTGTATTAGATACCGTACCTTTGCCTGATTTACTAACTAAATAGTATGGAAAATAAAACATGAATGGTATTGGCAATAATCAAGCAAAACATCCCGCTCGAAACAATCTGGATCTCCCAATCAATATATGATGTGAAATTTTATCCTCCTTATTTGATTTTATTTAAAATCTCTGTTTGATTTATGCTTATTTCTGCCAATACCATTTATGGTTATTTGTTTTGATTATTCACAAATCGTTATGCATTGCTAGACTCGCTTTGTTTCCTTTTTTAACGGGTTCCTATATGATGACTTGATTCACATTTTAGAAAAATTTACATTCATGCTAAACGTACTGATTGTGACATGTGACATTTATTTGATTCACATTTTGGACAAATCTACACTCATGTTAAATGTATTAGTTGTGACACATGGTACGTTAATGTCTTGCCAAATATCACTTAGTTAGATTGACAAATATCACAATATCATAAATATATTATCTTTTATATTAATATATAGATATCTAAATTTGTGAACTTTCGGATCCACTCAATCAGAAGGTTTATATGTCCAATTTATATAAAATATTTTTGGTAAGTTTTTCAAAAATATTTTAATGTATAAATGCTTGATTTTATATTTATATTAATGCATAATTTGAAGACAAGTGATTTCAAGATGCTTGTAATCATACTTAAAAATTAAAACTTGGATTAGTCACATTGTTCAGTACTTTGTTTTGCAAGACTTGCTACGAGTCAATGAAACTTATATATCAACTTATTCAATGTTAACACTTGCAAATTGACTAGCGAATAGATCTCAGTGGATTATAAATTCAATTTGTTAAACTATTTGGAGTGACTTGCAAATTTATTTTTTTTTTCTTCCCTTGTGTTGTTAAAATCCATTGAAACTCTTTGACAATAGGAAGAGAGTATACGTACAAAACAAACATGGAGGCGATTTAAATGTCAAGTACAAAAACAGGTACATCAAATTAAATCTACATACATTAGAGTAAGCTAATTAATTAGCAAATATAGACATCAATATATATACTAATTTATATGGCTAATTAAACATGCATCTGTAATAAATTTATAAGGTCACTTTCTTTCATAAAAAAATATACGTCTAAAAATCTCTCAAGTGGGAATAAAAATTCAAAATAAGTAGAACCCTTTAGTATATGGGTTTTCTTGATTAATCAATGAAGACTGACTAAACACAAAATTACAACTAGAGTATCAAACTTAATCGACGGCTCACCTTCCTCACCCACTGTTGACATAATCCCACATCATCATCGACTTATGAATTCACTTTTTTTTCTTTTTTATGGATGTTACCTATACAATTTGAACCCAAGACATGATTTAATTACAAATCTTTGCTTAGTGCCAGCTGAATTATACTTCATGAATTTCTAAATTCACTATTCAAATGACATAGGTTGTGTTTTATAACTTTATAACAAAGTAATTTTAAGTTAGAGTTAGACACATTAAATAAATTTAAAAATAAATACTGAATTAGTTTGTTGCCAGATGAAACTAGATCTAAATATACCAATAAAATGTTAATCTTGTTATTAGTATGCTGATTCTCTATGAATATTTATCCATTAATAGTCTAATTTTTCAAAAAATATTATTATTAAAAGACGAAAAATGATTAATTAATTAAAAGTCTCAAATTCAAACTTAAATACAAAGATGCTCTAAAACTTAGGAGGAAAAACTTGCCACTTACAAGGATTGTACCGTCTTGAATCCGGATTAGCCAAGAAACAATTAACATTTAACGGTCAAAATTTAAGCAAATATAATTTAACTAGTGCAGTAATCAAAGGAAGTGAAAAGGAGGAAATTCGTGAAGGTAAAGTCTAAGTCTAACCATTACCCAATACATAATGTTAAATCAAGCAATTCACCAAAGAACGGATCAAGCCATCTTCTAATTGACACAGACGTCTTCCTCTTCTCAGAGAAGCAGTTGAAATAGCTGCAACACCAACTCCAATCTATTCCTTTTTTTAAAAAAAAATTTGATAGCAACTCCAAATATTCTTGAATTCAAAGAAAAGTCCAATTAGGTGTTGCAAGGCTAATCACAATAACAACTCACCAAACGTTAATAAATTATAATTGAAACTATTATAATAGAGACAATTTAGGTTGCTAATCATATGTTTCAATTAGGTTGCTTGTAAATGTGACGAAATGTCTCATTCATATTCGCTAATCCTTTCCAATATTGCTTTGCTCCTTCATCCAACACTTCTTTAAAAATCAATAATCCTTCTTTCTAATTTTCCATCAAGATTCAGAATCTTGACCGCCACCATCACCAACATTTCTCGACCAAGAATTAATTAAAAATGAAGAACAACAATAATAACACAAAGTTGATTCTTCTTCATCCATATATCCAAAAACAAGGAAGCTCTAATCGTCTATGGCTTCTTGCACTCATTTCGTTCTTCACGGTTGCTTTTCTTCTTACATTGATCTACACAAGAGAATCTTTGCCTTTCAAGAACACCACGACCTCCATGACCACCGCTCCTGGCTCCTCCTCCGCCACTACGTTTGGAAACAACCCGCCGCTGCCAACGACAGTCATCAATACTCTGCTTCACTATGCGTCAAGATCAAACGACACCTTCAAAATGCCGCACTCGGAAATAAAACCAATCTCTGATGTCCTGAGAAAATGCTCTTCTCCATGCAATTTTCTCGTTTTTGGACTAACCCATGAAACCCTTCTTTGGAAAGCTCTAAACCACAACGGCCGTACAGTTTTCATCGAGGAAAACAGGTATTATGCTGCTTATTAGGAGGAATTACACCCAGAAGTCGATGATTTTGACGTGAAATACACAACAAAGATGAAGGAAATGAAGGAGTTAATGGCATCCAATAAGGAGCAAATAAAAAATGAGTGTAGGCCAGTGCAGAACTTGCTTTTCTCAGAGTGTAAGCTTGGAATTAATGACTTGCCTAATCATGTTTATAAGGTGGATTGGGATGTGATTTTGATCGATGGGCCGAGAGGAGACGGTCCTGATGGTCCGGGAAGAATGCAACCAATATTCACAGCAGGGGTTCTGGCTAGGAGCAAGAGAAGCAATGTGAAGACTCATATCTTTGTGCATGATTATTACAGGGATGTGGAGAAAGTTGCTGGTGACGACTTTTTGTGTAGAGAAAATTTGGTCGAGTATAATGACGTGCTTGCACATTTTGTGGTGGAGAAGATGGATAAGAATAGCTTCCAGTTCTGTTCGTAACCAATCCAAGTAATCAACTTCTTCATATTCTTATTATACGTGGAAAGTTTTGTCAATGTAGGGTATGAGAAGAGGTATAAACGATGTTATTTATCATGATTTCCGGAATTTTAGACCGTCTTCATTTTGTTTTTACTTGTTCTTTGATGGGGAGGGAACAAAAATATTTCTTTCTTTTTTTTTTGGGAAAGTGTAAGTTGTCATTTGTGGAAAGTTTCAGTTGCCATATTACTGGATATATGCTATATGGTCATGGTGAATTAGCAGCAAAAATTGCTGATTCATGCAAAAAGGCAAGACAATAAATGGAGGAATAGATTTATTAAGACAAAACCCACAGCACATTCAATTCAGATGTCAAGTGTAAAATTTTTCCACGTTTACTTAGTCTTATGGTCGCATTTGTATCTGTAACTTAGTGGTAATCCTTTTCGAAGATGTCTTTTTGGTGAAATTACACCCGATTTGAAGATAGTATCATAATTAAATTTAACAACTAATAATGTTTCAAATGTATCCCTGGTTAAAATTACTATAAAAGAAATTTAAAGTAGAGTAATATGAAAATAAGTAACCAATAAATTTTTAGTTCATCAGTATTAGAGTTAACTCCAATTTCAAATAAATGTGAATTTAATTTTCGATGAGGACAAATAAAATAATTTATTCAGAAAACATGAAAATAAATAGTGGATGAAAAGGTGGATTAAATATTGCAGTGAAGCAACGTAAACACAGCAACTCGTCACTGTATTTAGAAATCTTGGAGCTTGCTATTCTTCGACATTCCCTCTCCTCTAAATGACCTTGCGTTGACTTAGCCATCAGAGGAATACTGTGTTTTTCCTCTCATACGAACGACATGTCGCCGACACGAAGAAATAATTTCCTTATTGGTTGTAATATATGATAAAACAGAGAACTACACGTTTCAATTATTGGGTTTAAATTAGAATATGTTTTCTGGTAATTAGTATCTCTCAAACACAATTGTTTAAGAAACTGGAATATCTTTTATATGATAAGAGATTACTTGTTAAATGGAACAAAAACAAAGAAGGAAAGGCCACTTCTAGCTTGCAATTGGTTATTGGGTCGCTACACCTACACTTACACCAGCTACTGTCCAACCACTTTGTTATTGCCACAACCAATTACATATACCGATCAACTTCGATCACGGAGAATTCTTGTCTATTCTTGAAATATGTTCTAACACATATGCGGAACAAATTAACAAGGGACACGTAGATTAATAGACTTTATTTTAATAAAAAATAAATAAAAATATTAATTTAAAGACCTATTAACACTTATTAATTTATTTGGTGCATGTGTTCGGACTTACATCAAGAGAAAATAAAGATTTTCAATGGATACTTTTATATTTCATTAAAAACAGCTATGTTTGACCAATTTAGTCGCATAGACAGAAACAAACTACCACTACATTGATTATTTGTTCAATTTAATTTTCTACCATAATTTAGTATTAGTAAGATTTAAGTCATGAATTATCACTGGAAAACTACACAAGTAACTAACTATATATCCTATGTAGCAATTAGGTTGCTTGTAAACGAGACTAAGTCACTAAGATGTCCCGGTCATCTTTGCTAATCCTTTCCTTTGCTTCAGGCATCTGTTTGGGCATAATTCATCCGACATATCTTCGAAAATCAATCCTGCTTTCTCATTTCCCATCAAGATTAAGAATCTTGACCACCATTACTTCTCAACCAAGTATCACAGTGAAGAACAAGAACAACACAAAGTTAGTTCTCCTCTAAACAATGGTTTAGTTCTCCTTTTAACTTCAGGTAATGAAATCATCCGTGAGACTAGCAATTGGAGTCCTGAATTGTTGCTTGTGAAGTATGGAAAGAGATTAAATTTGAATTCGACGCAGTGGATACTTTGTAATCCACTCATACTAATGGACCCTCGTTCTTTTAATTGAATTGTAATTAAACTCGACCCAATTTTTTACTAAAAGGATTGAGCTGAATACAAAGATCCTATTTTATATATTTTTGATAGATACAGACTTAGTTAAATATACAAAATCTCAAATACAAAATATAAGACTAAACAACTCCAACCTTTATATTGTTATCTTAGATCCATATTAATCCTAAGGATCTATAGCATTGGTGTATTCTTTTAGATCCCATTGTCTTAGATCTGTTGGAGATTTTTCGGTCTTGCTTTTGGTGGAGTTGTGAGAGTTGAGAAGAGAGAAAATGAACACAATGATTTATAATGGTTCGGCCAACCTTGCCTACGTCTACTACCTAAATCTCACTTAGTAAGGGTGTTGCCGGTTTTGGAACCGCCGGTTCTGGTTTGTCAAATGTGAGAATCGGAATCAACCGTGGTTCCCACGGTTTGGTCTGGTTCCTGTTCCGATTCAGTTTCAGTTTTGGTTTTGATCAGTTCAACCGCCGATTCGGTTTCGGTTCTGGTTTGTTTTTTTTTTTAATTTTGTTTTTAATCCACTATTTTATCTCGTCATTTTTTTCGGTTTGTAAATTTTGTTATATTTAATAATTAAATATAGTACCAATAATACATTATATTCCAAAGATTTTTTTTAATAATTTCTAAACAAATTAACTATTCTACTAGTAATTATATTATATAATTTTAAACAAAATAAAAAAAA
>CAODLS010951811.1:0-15490 GCA_948243855.1 Flueggea neowawraea | reverse complement strand
TTATTTTTGAAAAATATATCTCTGCTAAGTTGTTTAATACGGTAAATAAGCCGATTAAAATATGAATTTGGGTAGTTTCTGTTCTCCGAGGCTTGTGCGAGATGGGTCGGGCTTCCACAGACGGTTCGCCTCGTACGCCGGTCGCAATCCCAGGAATGGGTCGTGACAACCACTGGCCTTGTAACACATTGGTTTTAGAGTCAACTCGAACAGTGAAGGGAGGCAAATTCGATTCTCAATAAGAGTAAATAAAATAGAGTTAATTATACCACATGTCATAATTAAACTATTTATTTTTACAAACGAAAATACTAGTTTCGTATTGTTGTAGGTTGACAGCGACTATTGCAGATCTCTATGCTTGATTTGTGCAGATCTGCTCTCTCCCTCTGGCAGCTAGGGTTTCTCGGGGTTGATGTGTGTTGCAGCAAAGGAAGCGACGACTAGGGTTTCCCAAACCCTAGTTGCTTCATTTTTTTAATGAAAAAATAAAAGTGTTGATTGAATTGGTTTTTGCTTCGTTGAATTCATTTTGTCGTTGTTATCGGCGGAGTTTGGTGTTGGTGGTATCGGAGATTGACCTAGTGTTGGTGGCAACAGACATCTAAAATTGATGTTCCATACACCTTTGAATACCTTTTGTATGCCTATTGTAGACCTTTGAAGACCTTTTTATATCTTTAAAGACCTTTGTACACTTTTTTACACCAAATTAATTACCATTAAATAAATTAAAATTTGTAAATATCGTGTACACTGAATACATATATATACAAATAAATCAGCTTAATTTTTAAAGAATTATTACACCCAAAATTCATTAAATCAAATTTCTTAGAAAAAAATTGTGAACTTGATGTGTCTTAAATTTACATATATAATCAAACAAGAATATATCTATTTTCGTCCTATAAATAATGTTTTTATGGTGAAATTTATATGATGATTATAATTTTTGTAGGATGAAAGAATTGGAAGAAAATGAGTTGAAAACGGTGCAAAAGAGATTCAATGTGGAAAGACCCCAAGTAAACTCAAGAAAACGAGAAGAAAAATGGAGATTTCACGAAGAAAGGAATCACCACGGTCGTGGTGCTTTGCACAACTTGGTCAGAACCTAGCCGCGATCATGACTCAGACCGTGGCTAGGCCATGATTGAGCCACAGTCATTGCCACGGCCGTGGCAATGACCGTGGCACCCTGCAGATGCAACAAAAAAAGTAATGAAGAAAGAGAAAGTTGTGCGTACCAAAGGGCATTTTTGGGACATGTTTTGTATTGTGACTTAGACAAGGGGTATACAAACTCTCTTTAGCATCCATTTGGGACATCTTTAGTCACCTTTAGATCATAATTTTCCTTTAAAAGAACTCTTTTAATTTTCTTTCAATTTCTAGATTAGATTAAGAAAGAGGCAAGAGAAATCAATTACCCAAGTCCACCATATTTGAAAATATTCATCAAAGGTTCTTGGATTTTGTTTTCTTTGACTTTTTCCTTTTGTGTTTGAATTCTAATGTTGCTTTTAATGTTTTTTTTTATGTTTTTAAGTTTAATATAAATATGGTTGCTTGATTTTAATTGTTGAGGTGTAAGGATGTAAGTTGGGGTGATGGTTTTGCTAAATTATTGCTTGGATTTTGTGTGTTTGTTCATTGTTCATATCTATTGCATATGGGTTGGTTTAGTGACTTGTTTTGATGGATTGCAAGCTAGATTGATCACCTAGGTTGTATTTATAGCAAATCCTATTAAAAAAAATCGAGAGATAAAGGTAGGATGAGGCCACAAGCATTAAACTTATATGGTTTAGGTTAGAGATAATCTATGTATATAAGGTGTTCGATGAAATTCCCCACTAGTCTAATGACCCTAATTAACTTAAGTGAGGCCGAGATGACTCTCTTATTTAATATAGGGATGATTTAGATAATCTTGAGAGAGGTTCCAAACTAACTTAGAGGAGATAACACTCAATCCTAAACCACATCAATTCAGCTTACAAAACTAGATCTCTAGCTAAAATCTTGAACCCAACTCTTTTCCTTTATTGATTTTCAACTTTTTACTCATAGTTTTCATTTCTTGCTTTGCATATTCTTTCCATTACTCAAAAAACTCAAAAAAAATCAAATATAATTTCACTTGTTTTTATTTTATTTTTGGATCACAATTAATCATGTTCCATGTGGATTTGATGCCCTAGGATACTCTTGAGGGTTAAAACTACAACGATCCTTATGCATTTGCAAGGCACTCATCAGAACTCGCTTTTGAACATTCTTGTAAACATTTGAAGACCTTTTAAAGATCATTGTAGAACTTTTGAAAAATCATTAAACACTTGTTAAAACTTTTGAAAATCTTTGAAGACTATTAAAAATCTTCTAGAAAATTAGATTTTTTTATGAAATTCATTTATTCATGAAAAAGCAAATTATCGTGAAAATATCGGACTATTTATTGTGAAAAATATTTCAATTTCTCAAACTATTCATAAATTAGGTATTTTAAAAGAAATTTCTCCTGCATTTCCATTTGAGGAAATAAGTTTGGAATATTTTTTAAATTCAGAATTTATTTTTCTGTGATTTTTCCAATAAAATATGGCATGTCGATTGATCAACCTCGACTATTTTCATTTGCAAATATATATTTAAAGAAAAAACTCTGATTACGAGGATTCAAAATATTAACATTAAATTATCGATTACAAAAAAATTATAAATAAAAAATAATTATAATTATTTGTATACCAATTATATAAATCAATTTCTTTAAATAATTTATAAATACTACATACATCTACTGTCTACCAAAACCTTTTAAATCTGTATAAAAGAAATAATGCGCACATAATGAAGAATATTTAATCTACATATATTATTATATAGTAGTTTGTCTCTCTCTGTAATCTTAACCAACCTAGTGATTCCGGAAAATCCTCAAACAGTAAGTCCAGAAACTGCCATACTTTTAATCAACGGGGGGCATAATTGCTTCCCGAAATGCAGCAAAAAAGCTGCTTTCCACTTGATATACTGTTTACCTCCAACTAAAAGTTTGTCCTATCAAATCAAACACTTTTTCCAGAAAAATTGCCAATACGTAGATGGCTAGCTATTTCCTTCATAGGTTAGCACCACTTTTTGCGGATTATACGCTGTAATAATTCCCACAAAATCATAGCCCTCATTTTGCTTTTGAAATTATCTCATGAGACAGAAATATGCCTCCAGCTAATTTGCAAAAAGCTTGATCAAAATTTCAAACTTTTCAGGAGTTTTTTTCTGCATACTTTTTTTTTACATGGATTTTTTGTATAGTCATTGTTAATAAACCAGGCCACTTCTGAATTGGCTTGAAATTGGACTGAGAAGTGAAAAACTACATCAAATGAGCATGCCAAAATTGATACTGCAACCCCAGATGGGCTGTCTAGTTTTGGATCGATCGGATTCTATCATTCTCTGAGAACTTTGAAATTACCACTTTGAAATTTGAACTTTTTCTTACCAAGGAAAAAGAAGTTTCATTAAGATTAAGAAAAAATCACGCTTTTATTAAAAAAATAAATATTAAATTTGACAAATATCATACAAGTTTTTCAACTATAAAAAATATCAAAAAAAATAAACTCAATCTTAAAAATATCAATTTCGTGAGAAATCGCAATATTTTTATAAAAAATTGATTTTTTCTCGAAAAAATAATTTCATAGATTTACAAAACTATTATTTTTTAAACTTGATGTAATGACATGAAAATCAACAATTTTTGAACTAAATCAACAATTTTTCATGCAACAAGTTTTTTTTTCCTAAAAAATCAAATTGCAACGGCTAGGATTTGGGAAATCCTAGCTGCCGCCACTACACATTCTGTAGCTTTTCTTCGTCGCCACTCCCCCTTGTTCAACCCAATATCCCCACCACTCCCACTCCATCCAATCTGTCATTCGCATCTTCGCCTTCACATCTGCAAACGTTCCAGATCCGCCACCTGCAAGAACAAAGAGAAAAAACTGAGGGAGAAACAAGGATGGCGTGCAAAGGAGAATAAGTGTGTTGGTGGAGGAGAAAAATGACGACAATAGAGGAGAGAGGTAGAGAAAAACAGAGAGAAAATATGAAGAGGAAGACAAGAGGGAGAGAGGCGATGGGAAAGATAAAGAAAAGAGAGGAGAGGCGGCTAGGGTTTGTTTGGGTGGGGGGACAGAGATGAAGTGACAGAGATGAGGGGAGAGAAAACGAAGAGAGAGAAAAAGTAAGAAAATGAAGCGAGAAATTGAGTTTTGTTTGATTTCATCTGGTATTTTCGAATTTTAGTTTTGAAAATTTGTCATTTGTAAAAAAATTTCTGCGTGTTTCCATTTATAAAATTTAAAATTATGTAGTCTTAATTGTCAAATGCAGTATTTTAATTATGACATCTCACATAATCTATATAATATATAAAAGTAGAATATAATTACATAAAAAATTGATATTTGACATCCTATAATTTTGACATGTAGTATTCTAATTAGATAATATGTACTACTTTCTATTAAGATATTTAATATCTTGGTCAATATTTAATTTTCTCTAAGAAAATAAACAAATATGAAAATAAATCTTATAAAAACTTCAAAAATAATATATATATATGAATTTTTTTGTAATTAATGATATTTATATTCATATAATTTTTATATTTTTTAATTTGATATAATTTTTATTATAACCTCTAATATTTATAAAAAATAAAAATAAATTTATAGTATCTTAAAATAATGTCTAGAGATAAAATTAGTTCACTCTAAGATTAAAATGGGTTACACAAGTACATAATAAGGGCTCATAGAAGAGAAAAGGCGTTAGAAAAACTTGAAAACTGATTACAAAATAAAGGGCCTATTTGATAAAAGTCCAACATAATTGGCCAAGCCATTAAATCAGGCAAAATAATGGTCAGATCCCACTAACCCGAATCACTAAACCCTACCCGATTTCTTTGGGAACCCTACGCCACTCAAGCCGTTTCTGCTGCACTGAACACCACCAACCCACCCATAATAACGGTATGTTTAATATAAAATAAATATATATTTTATTTTATTTATAAATAAAATAAAATAAAATTTATGAAAAAGTGAATTTATAAATAAATTGAACTGTTTACTAAAATTTTAATTTCATTATTTATAAATAAATTTTTTATTTTATATGACTTAAAAATTAAAATTATTTGTATATTTTTACTAAAATATTTTTATATTTATAATACTAATCAAAATTATAACAATAATTATTTATTAATTATTTAAATAAATATTTAAAATAGATTAAATATTTAATTATTTAATATAAATTTAATATTAAATAATTAATTTTTTTAGAGAGAGGGGAGAGAGGGTGAGAGGGAGAGTGAGAGAGAAAGAGGGCGAGAGAGGGAGGGAAAGGGAGAGAGGGAGAATAGATCTAAGTATTGTGAAGAAGACATAGTAATTTTATAAATAAAAATAAATGACATAAAATTTATTTACTAATAACATATATTTAGTTTAGATTCATAAATAAATAATTTTACTTTATTTTTAATTCTTTTATTTTTAATTTTTAAATTTCAAATTTTTTTAAAAATTAAATTAAAACTAAAATTTAAATTTATAAATAAATTTCATAAAATTTTAAAAAATTCATTTACACTAAATACTATGTAAAACAACAAAAGAACATTCGACATCCACCCAAACCGATGACAACTACGGCGGAGACCAGCAAAGAAGGAACTGCCACCATCCACCTCCAAAAGATCCACACCCATCAGCAAAACATCCATGAATCTTGGAAAAAACTAACCACTTCCCAAATTGATGGCAATGGAAACCCCACTTCACAGCACTCTCCATTGCCAAGACTACTGAGAACAAACCCGGACACGTTGTTGGACATAACTCCATAAGGGGGATCACAACAAAACAAAGGCAGCCATAGACAACCACACAACCATAGATAATGGATAGGAGAAACCTACATATACACAAAAAGAAAAACGGCACAAAAAGCTCAGAAATAGGACCACGAGGGTCTAATTTCTGGCTGGAGCCTACAAAAAGAGATGAAAACTGCCAAGGACAACCAAGAACGTTCTAGAGAGAGGAGCAGGAAAAAAGAAAGAGGAAAACAGCGGACGTAATTTGGAATTAGAACTGAAATCATACTTAACAGCTATTCGACAAATTTGAGGAGATTAAGCTCTCAGTAATTCATAATCATCATAACATTTTCTTTTATTTAAGAGTACGTGTCCCTCAGAAAATTCTCAGCAGCTTGCTTCAGTTCAATTACTTTGGCGTGTAATGGGAGCATCACAACTTCACCTGGGGGTGACTCACTGTGTCATTTGCTTTCCTGATAAACCTGATCTTTTGGTCTTCGATAAATTCCACAAGCCAGAAGAGTATGAAGTTATCACATCGGACATTGTTCAATGATTTGAGCACATAATCTAGCAGATCAGTACCACCGATATGCATCCTAGCTACATCTCTCACATCTTGTCACGTCATTCCTGCTTGACTGCATTTGTCTTCCTTATTCTGTCTCAATGTTTCAACAATCACCTCTGCCATGTATTCCAGTCTTCGTTTTGGCCATCTGTTGATTGCTGTCCATTGTAACAACACTAAGACAAAATAATTTATACTCGTAAACAATAATCGGTGTCAAACCTGTTAGTCCCAAGAATGACATTCAAGAGGGATGAATTGAAGTTTTAGAGATTTAAAAAATTTATAGAAGTTTTTTTTTTGTAAATTAAAGGCAAATAACAAAATCAGATGTAAAAACTAAACAAAATCCAATTCACACAAGGTAAAGTAAAATAAATCAAAGTAAAGAGAGCAAGGGAAGTGAAAACAAAGCCACAATTTATAGTGTTTCGGTCCTCATGGACATACTTCACTCCTTGAGATCCACTCAAGAATTTCAATCCACTATCTCCTTACTTTCAGATGGAGGAAAACCGTTTACACCACTTATTTTTTAGGGCTCCAATGTCACGACCTGTTTTCGGACCATGACCGGAGTGCAAAGCAGACCGTCTATGAGAGTCCGACTCATCTCATACAAGTCTTAGAGAATCAGAAATGCTACCCATTTAATTATCAAAACATTTATAAAAACGTTTAATGGTAAAACACACACACACACACACACATATATATATAACGCCTCACAGAGTAAGATACCATACGGTTGACGAGTCAAAAGTCAACTTGCATACAGAAGGAGATACAAACAAAGAAAAACAAATGTGGGTCAGAATCTAGTGAGGAATGACATTTCAGAATGCATAATACGTGCCTCACAAATACTGATTTGAAAACAATTTAAAATATCGTACGCAGGTATAACAAAGAGTACATATATATATGCTCCATAGGTAGTAAGGTTTTCGAAAACATTCCAAAAACGTTTACAAAAAAAACAAACAACATGCACAAAAATATTTGTATTATTAGTTATATTATCAAAATAGAGTCAAAGTATACTGGCGATACAGGACGAAAATAAAGATATAATAGGTTGTTGAACCAATGGTGGTTCATATTTAGATCCTCTTGTGTTTTGATGATCAACAAAAATTGGTAATTAAGACAACAAAGCAGAATGTTCAATGAGATGACTGAATGATTCAACTATTAGGGTAAAATAAGTGTTACTTGAGTAAGATTGATACCCACTCGAGTAAAACAAGTTCCAGATGCATGAGAAAGTGAAGATTTCACTCGAGCAACTTAGAAATCACACGAGCAAGTAAAAAATCCAGAAACATCACTGGAGGAGGACTTACTCGAGTAAGGAACAAAGTTACTCGAGTAATCGAAGAATCAGGTGCGAATCAGGTCAAAAATCACGTGCACTCGAGTAGAAAATATTCTTACACGATTAAGTCATTTATGGCAAGAAATCAAGCATCAAATGCACTCCAACTGCTAGATTATCAACCCCAATGGTCATATGGGCAAGAAAAACTATAAATACATGAACAAAAGGCACAGAACGTATGGATAATCATGTAATTTCAAGTCTCAAATATTTAGATCAATTCATCAACCCCAAAACTAAACTAGAGAGAAGATTATGAGCATCAAGCAAACACATGTACTCCTAGCATATAGCTTTCATTGTAAACTTTCTGTATACACCTTGAGTGTGGGAAAGGTTTGTTGTGAGCCTTAGAAAACAACATTGTAAGGGCTTTAGAGGTGTGAGCTTTGAGAGAAATCAACATTGGTTTATTCTTGAACCGGAATCAAGTATTGTAAGAGTTCTTACTTAGCTTGAAAGTGAAGGTGGCTTTGGAGGCATTGAGCCGAGAATCAACCTCTTTGTAAGGCTTTGTTGGATTGAGCCAGAATCAATCATCGTTATAGTGAAAAGCCTAAGTGAGACTTAGATAGTGGATGTAGGCAAGGTTGGCCGAACCATTATAAATCATTGTGTTCATTTTCTCTCTTCTCAACTCTCACAACTCCACCAAGGCAAGACTGAAAAATCTCCAACAAGTGGTATCAGAGCGGGTCTCTGTTCTAAAAGGCTTAGCATCCTTGGAGAAAAGATCATACATAATTGGAGGTGAATATCTTAATGGAAATATCTTTTTGACTTATTCATTTTGTTTATTTATTTAATGTTTTGTCATATGCATGGTTTTGAAATAGAACGGGGGAGAGAATTTTTTTTAATAAATGCATAAATTGATTTTGAAAGGGGGAGTAAAAACTTATTTATTGTTAATTTTTTTCTTGATGATTACAAAAGGGGGAGATGAGCATTGAATGAATTTGCATGATCATACACTATTTTTGCATGTTTCTAATCTCTTGACAAGGATAAAATCCTTGATCACATTTGTTGTCCTTGATGTAGCATTCAAATTCTTGAAGGTTTTGTCATCATAAAAAAGGGGGAGATTGTTGAACCAATGGTGGTTCACATTTAGATCTTCTTGTGTTTTGATGATCAACAAAAATTGGTAATTAAGACAAAAAGCACAATGTTCAATGAGATGGCTGAATGATTCAACTATTGGGGCAAAAGAAGTGTTACTCGAGTAAGATTGATACCCACTCGAGTAAAACAAGTTCCAGAGGCATGAGAAAGTGAAGATTTCACTCGAGCAACTTAGAAATCACACGAGCAAGTAGAAAACTCAGAAACATCACTAGAGGAGGACTTACTCGAGTAAAGAACAAAGTTACTTGAGTAATTGAAGAATCATGTGTGAATCAGGTCAAAAATCATGTTCACTCGAGTAGAAAATATTCTTACTCGAGTAAGTCATATATGGCAAGAAATCAAGCATCAAATGCACTCCAACGGCTAGATTATCAACCCCAACGGTCATATAGGCAAGAAAGGCTATAAATACATGAACAAAAGGCACAGAAAGTATGGATAATCATGTGATTTCAAGTCTTAAATATTTAGATCAATCCATCAAACCCAAAACACCAAAACCAAACTAGAGAGAAGATTATGAGCATCAAGGAAACACATGTACTCCTAGTATAGAGCTTTCATTGTAAACTTTCTGTATACACCTTGGGTGTGGGAAAGGTTTGTTGTGAGCCTTAGAAAAAAATATTGTAAGGGCTTTAGAGGTGTGACCGGAATCAAGTATTGTAAGAGTTCTCACTTAGCTTGAAAGTGAAGGTGGCTTTAGAGGCGTTGAGCCGATAATCAACCTCTTTGTAAGGATTTATTGGATTGAGTTGGAATCAATCATCGTTATAGTGAAAAGCCTAAGTGAGACTTAGGTAGTGGATGTAGACAAGGTTAGCCGAACCACTATAAATCATTTTGTTCATTTTCTCTCTTCTCAACTCTCACAACTTCACCAAGGCAAGACCAAAAAATCTCCAACACAGGTGTGGGCTCTACCACCACCCAAGTGCAAAGTATACTTGGACTACGCCACAAATCAAATCATGCATTGGGCCAGGACATCATGGCTATCAACACTTCTTGATAGCTGGGGCTTCATCAAAGCATTGGTATACCAAAGGCTACGTACTCCGTAGCATAGACGTCCTCATATCAAAAACAAATAATAATAATAATAATAATAATAATAATAATAATAATAATAATAATAATAATAATAATACTAATAATAATAATAATAATAATATATAGAAAAGCAAGGAATGCAAGCCAGAGTCAAAAATAGAGAGAAGATATATATATGTACTACATATCGAGTTCCAAAAACAAAGACTGATTATTAATTCACATAACCAGTTTATTATTTAGGCCAATACTCATATTAGTCCAATTACAAAATATAAGTCAAGCATGATAAAAATAGATACAGTTTCGAGACACAGCCTATGTGTCTGAACTGCCATTCACTCACATGATAGTCCAAGCTATAGTAGTCAGACACCACTAGTGAGTGGCTGATCTCACTATCACGGACACGAAGTTGAAACAGAGATGTTGGAAACAAGGTATATCAGAAACAAACAATGAATGACACAGGTACTGTGGCTGTCCCGAAATGCGTGCTCATGCAAATGCAGACTTACACACTCCAACAACACCCGAAATCTCATTTCGGTCAATGATACATCAGTAATAACCCAAAGATTGGAATCCATATAAAATTACAGTTTGGTCCCCAAACTTTTGAAAAATTACATTATAGTCCCTGAGATCTTGTAAATTTACAAACTAGTCCTCAAAGTTCTTAAAATTACAAATAAGTCCCCCAACTCTTAGATTTTGCAAAATACCAAAAATGGCATCTTTGGTCCATCAAAACCTTGGCTTACTCGAGTTAGCATGAAACCCAATTCGAGTTCTCTAAGCCTCAGATTACTCGAGTTAAATAGATGCCCAATCTGAGTTATCTAAGCCTTGGCTTACTCGAGTTATCTAATTGGTCAACTCTAGTAAGACATCTTCCTAGAATTCCTAAAACTCAATCAAACTTGATTTCACAGATAAAAATTCCAACCAATCACCCACATTAACTCCAAATAACTTCCTGAACATGAATCTAAGGTCCAATCAACCAAAACAACTCGTAATTACCCAAAATTGACCCAAATCGAAATCATCTACCTCATTTATGATCATCCCTAATTATGGTGATTTAAGACCAAATCTAGGTGTTTCTAGACTCTCAAAGGCACGATCTTGCAACCCCAAACAACCATTTCAACAGAAGCATCATGGACCTAACTTTATGGGCATGCATTCAAAACCCTAACATGCACATCTTGCAAAAGGATGAAGAATTGAAGAAATGCAAGGGTTTAGAAGCATAATCTACCTCTGAGATGATGTAGAACTAAGGAGAAGCAACTGAATTGCAATCCGGACGAGTTTAGAGTGTTTTAAAGTGAGAAAGTCGAATAAAGTCATATGAGTCGGATAGAGGTATTTATAGAATTTCTGTCCAAACATGCTCTAACTCGATTTACACACTCTCTTACTCGAGTTATCACTTCCCAGATCGTTCTGGGTTCATGGATTACTCGAGTTATCCATAGGCTTACTCGAGTAATCTAGACCCCATATAACTTTAGTTACATAAGGCACTAACTTGAGTTATCCAACCCTCACATAACTCTAGTTACTTACTTTGCTAACTCGAGTTATCACTCTTGAAATGCCAAAAACAAATTAACACCCAAAGCTCGAGATCCAATCGGAGATCTACAAAAACCCTATTGGAAAGAGCGGGATATTACACCCATAAGAAAACTGTTACACCTTGTTTTAAGGACAAAACAAGCAAACCAAACCTCTAGTTTTTGCTGGCTCAATTAGGAAACCGTTCACTTCTAGTTTTCTAAGGCTCACTAAAAACCACTCTTATTTTTCAAGGCTCAACAAGGAAATCTATATAACCCTCAATCAAATACTTTGATTATTACAAATTGTATTCCCAAAACACAGATAATATGCTTAACCAAAGAATAATAGCAAATGAAAATAGCAAGAGTGGGTATTAAAATGAGAATGAGAGAAATAATAAGAAATAAAGATAGCAAAGTTTGGCCAAGGTTTCTCTCTTTTCTTCTGATGTTAGAGATGTCTATTTATAGCTTTTTTGAAGTTTGTAGCTATTAGAGTCAAGAATAGAGCCGTTGTGAGGGAAAAAATTTTATGATGTCAGCAGGTAATCATGTATTGTGCACTTAAAATGCCTTCTAAGTGCATAGTATTGAACCCAATAGCTTCTGCCTAAAAAAATTCAGTTGTTGTGTGCTTTATACCAGATGCTAAGTACACAGACCAGATGCTAAGTGCTTTAGAATAGATACTAAGTGCACAGACAAATTTTTTCAAGTTTGAACCTTTAATTCTTCACATGAATGTGTCATGGAATATTCAAATTCAAATTCCCAAGGAGTGTATTTAATTTGTCAGTTTCTGGAACCCCATCTACGTGCTTAGTATTTTGTACTAAGTGCACAAAACAATTTCTTCAAAATTTTCATCTTTTCAGCACCAGTTCTAAGTGCTTAGAGCTGGGTTCTAAGTGCACAAATGTCATTCTACGTGCTTAGTACTTTGTACTAAGTGCACATATCAATTTCTTCAAAGTCTGCACATTTTCACCACTACTTCTAAATGCTTAGAGCTGAGTTCTAAGTGCACATAAGCTATTTTTAGCACAACCATTTTCTGGACTATTCTCTAAATGCTTAGATCTAAATGTGAAGGACTTCACTGCCACATTTTCATATTCTATGGATGTTTTGTTGTCATCATCATCAAAACCAAACTCAACAATCTCTGCCTTTTTTATGATGATAAAATATACATGAATTTGAACATCTATTTAACAATAACAAATAATTTGATCAAGGATTTCACTCATTGTCACTTGGTTAGTTCACCAAAATAATCTGCATGATGTTCAAAACAAGAATTATACAACATATAAAAAATCACTTAACAAATTCATGCAACATTCTCTCCCTTTTTGTAATCATAAAAAAGGATATGCAAAATCAACATTCTTCCCCTTTCTATTTAAAGAAATGTAATCAAATAAATCAATTTACACAATTATAGCTTCCCCTAAACAAATGCATAAGATATGCAAAAATAAAGCATTTATCAAAACAAGCATTGACATGAAAGTGTATATGTCCCCCTTTGAAAAACAGACATTCAATGTATGCACTAGTACCAATTGAGAGTATGAATAATAAATAATCAATAAAGCACAGAAATAGATACCAATTGAAAAACATGTTATGCAATCAACTCAAATATGCAAGTAATCACAACAAATAATAAAAAATACATAAAAAACAAGTGAAAAATCAAAATATAGTAAAATGTCAAGAATGTGTTACCACACTTGCTTTCCTTTCTTTATCCTTGATGGTTGTCCAACATATTGTACCAATTTCATCATCATCACTGGACCTTGAATCATCTTCAAAAATCTTATTTTCCTCCTTTTGTCATGCTTCTTCAAATAAGGGCAATCTAGTTTGACATGGTCTGATTCATTACATTCATAACAAATGAGTTTGTTTCTCCTCTTGTTTGCCTCTTTTGCATCTCTTTCTTTGTTGAGAAACCTTTGGAATTTCTTGGTGAGGTACTCCAAATCTTCAAAATCAGACTCTTCATCATCATCATTCTCACTTGAGCTTTCAATGTATTTTGATGTCTTGAATGCAATTCACAAATCTTTCTTCTTCTTCTTCTTCTTCTTTCCTTCCTTTTCTTCATCTTCTTCCATACCCATTTCATGGGCGAGTAAGGAACCAAATAACTCTTTCAAAGGAAAAGAATTTAGATCCTTGGCTTTTAGGATATCATCTTTTTTAGAAGCCTATAATTTTGGAAAGGATCTTAGAATCTTTCTCACAATGTCAGAATTTGTATATGATTTCCAAGAGCTTTGAGGCTATTGAGGATATCATTGGAGCAATCAAATATTTTTTGAATAGATTATTCTTCCTCCATCTTAAACAACTCATATTTATGAACAAGAAGAGATATTTTATTTTATTTGACTTGGCTTGTCCCTTCATAAGCAACCTCCAAAGTTTGCCATATTTCTTGAGCATTCTTACATTGTTGAACTATGTTAAACTGAGATTTGCTCAAAGACCAGTTGAGAACATGCATAGCCTTGTGATTGTAAGAGATTAGCCTTTTGTTATTGTCATTCCACTCATCTTTTGGCTTTTTCACCATTCTTCCATCTACAAGTTTTGTTGGCACAAATGGACCTTCTTCCAAAACTTCCTATATGTCCACATTTTCTGACTTGAGGAATACCATTGTCGTTGTTTTCCACTAAATGTAATTACTACCATCAAAGAAAGGAGCATTATTAATAGTCAAACCTTCATATCTTGAAATATCATAAATAAATGCCATTTTTAGAATCTTTAACTCTTTGGTTGTTAAATAAAAAATTTATCAAAATCACAAGTTCTGATACCAATTGTAAACCTAAGAATGACACTCTAAGAGGGGGGTGAATTGGAGTTTTAGAGATTTAAGAACTTTGTAGAAAAACTTTTTGCAAATTAAAGGCAAATAACAAAGTCAAATGTGGAAGCTAAACAAAGTCAATAGAGTAAAGGAAGAGAAAACAAAGCCTTAATTTATAGTCGTTCGGTCCTCCTTGACCTACGTCCACTCCTTGAGATTCACTCAAAAATTTCAATCCGTTATCTCCTCACTTTCAGGTGGAGAAAAACCGTTTACACCACTTGTTTTTGCAGGCTCAACAAGCAAACCCTTATACATTGTTTTAAGGAAAAAACAATCAAACCAAACATCTAGTTTTTGTGGGTTCAACTTGGAAACCGTTCACCTATAATTTTCTAAGGCTCACTAGCAACTACTCTTATTTTTCAAGGCTCAACAAAGAAAACTATACAACCCTCAATCAAATACTTTGATTGTTACAAATTGTGTTCCCAAAATACATATAATATGCTCAACCTAACCCAAGAATAATAGCAAATGAAAATAGCAAGAGTGGGTATTAAAATGAGAATGAGAGAAATAATGAGAAATAAAGATAGCAAAGTTTGTCCAAAGTTTTGTTGGAATTCGCGGCTAAAATATGACATTCATATACATACATGGCAGCGGATATAACAAAAGTTTAATGCATTGAATTCCCCCAAGGACCCATGCACATCAACATATATAATTAAGGTTGGAAGATTTACCTTTCACCAAGGCACGATCGATCAGTTGTATAAAACGTTGGTGTAACTCTTTGCACCAAAACCCGAATCACCTTTGAGGAATCACGTTGCTTTTTCACGAACGTGGCTACATGTATCCACACGAACGAACTTACCTTGGAATGATCACGCTGTACTAGCACCCTTTTAGAATCAATATTCTAAAGCTCACAAAATTATACTATTCTCTCTTTGAATTGTGATGCTCACAAATTCGGCAATGCCTTGATTATAGCATAAGAGAATTCGGCCAA
>CAODLS010951802.1:0-10192 GCA_948243855.1 Flueggea neowawraea | reverse complement strand
TGATCTACCGAAGTATTAATTTCTAATTCTACATATATTCTCTATGTTATGCTATGTATTTTGATATTTTTATTTACGAGACCTTGTATTATGTCATATTAATCTATTATGTTTTTTTTATATATAGTGTACGAATTCGTTTTAATTAATTTTAATTTTAAATTTTTATGAATTTATTTTTCATATAATTGTATGAATTAATTAAATTATTAAAATAAACATCAATTAAAACATTACATTGATTAACTAATTAAAATACACACAACATAACAACAATTAGAAACTAAAACAAATTCACTCTCTTTCATTCATAAAACAAACATCAATTAACATTGTATTCAAATTAATTAATTAATTAGTTAAAATATAAAAAACATCACAAATAAAAATATTACGATTATGTAAATCAATTAAATCATCAACTAACATTGTATTTAAATTAATTAATTACATCATTAGCTAATTTAAACATACAAATAAAATATACAAAATAGTCCAAAATATATTTATGTAAGATTAGAGAAAAAAAGGTACATCTTAATTTTTTCTTAATTATTTGTTAAATAAAATTAATGATGTGATTTGAAAAAATTAAGAACAATCTTTAAAAAACAAAAAAAAAATGAACAGTATATCCGTAGCTACAGTGCCTCGCCACATGCGGCAGTGTAGCAAAGCACAAAAAAATTCCCAAAACTTGTGTATGATTGGAGAGGTGTTTTTGCACAAAAATTGTGTTTTAACACAAAAATTGGGTATGGTTGGAGATTGTCTAATATTATGTACTTTAGCAATAAAACACAAATAATAGTAAATCATAATTCATTTAAAAAATTAGAATGATGTTTAATTTTAGTATATTGAGTGATAAATAACAGATATAGATTTTAAATTAATAATTTTGATAAATTGCATAGAAAAAATAAAAATTATTTTTTTTTAGATATACAAAAACCAAATATCCCTAAATAAATTTACAAATGAACCAAACATACCAAATATGTTTTCATAAAACAAAAAACATATTAGTGGTCCACCAAATAACTTGACAAGAACCATTTTTTGAGGTATTATTGATCTTAAATTTTAAATTTGTATATTTTTATTCTTAAAACGGTGTCTCAATAGGTTATAAGAATAAAAAATTTATAAATGACTTTTAATTTTCACTCTTAATTAATATAAAAATTATGACATAACAACAATCCTTAGTTGAGTCACAGATTACACCGTGTGACCTCTTACGTGTTTAATCCACACTTACTGCACCAAATATTATAAACCATGTTTATAATGATCACCACACCGACTTTATCGAAATTCTGGTTTTGAAGCCTACGCGCACACTATGCACAATGGGGTTTATACATTGTACACACAAATACGTATATATAATTGCAGTTGCAAACAACAAATGGATTTATTATACACGCTGTGCGCCGTCAAATGGAGAGCAGTTACCTCCACTCAACAAAATGCCTAAACTACCCCTTATATAGAAAAAGAAGCCACCCTGGCCCGTACACATTAGGTCCTGACACGTGGGAAATCCCAATTCGTTGATAAAAAAACATAAAACACAGAGATAACACCAGAACAGTCCCCTCTAAGCCAATAAAAACTCGACAATTAATTTGACAAAACCCCCCTGGTTTTACAATTCCACTCCTTTTTCCACATCTGGCTACCAATACCACTTTTCCTTATTTTCCACATATTTCTCCACAGTCACTGGCTGCCTATATATATGCATAAACACTAAACACAGTATATACAATATAAATCCAAAGTCTCCTGTAACAAATACATGTAGCATAGAAGAAGATAGCAAAAATATTTCGTGGGTTGATGAAAAGTTGAGAACTTGAGATTGTTTGTGAGTTTTGTTTTGGTGTTTTTGTGATCATGGGGAGGGGGAGGGTTCAGTTGAAGAGGATAGAGAACAAGATCAACAGGCAAGTCACGTTCTCGAAGAGGCGTTCTGGGTTGTTGAAGAAAGCTCATGAGATCTCTGTGCTTTGCGATGCTGAGGTTGCTTTGATCGTTTTCTCCACTAAAGGGAAGCTTTTTGAGTACTCCACTGATTCTTGGTTCGTTAATTTTCTTGTCTTCTTTGCGGTGTCGGTGTGGTTCGTGCTGTATTTTTGTTGATTATTGTGTTTGAGATTGTGGGTTTTCTTGGGTTTCTTTGAAACTTGATGGTTCTTGGGTTTGGGATTTTTTCTTTTATCTTTGTTTGTGGTGACTGATGAGGAAGTTCATGAATTGTGGGTTTGTTTCATTTGATTTGAGTTATTATCTTAAATATTCATACTTTACTAAACACTGTAGCTGAAAAAAATGTGATATAAACAGAAATTCATGCAATAACCAATTGGAGATTATTTTGTTCTTATTTTTTTTCTTATTATTATTATTGAATATTTGATTTCATAATTAGTAGTTCTCCAAAGTTTTTTTTTCCTGAACTTTTCTTCAATAGCAAAATAGCATGTATACATGTAAATCACAATTTCTGTTACATCATCTTCAAAGAAGCTCTTGTCCTTGTTGAAATGTTGATTATGAGTGCCTTATGTATTTTGTTATCCCTTCAAATTGTTTACAGTGACCACAAAATAATGCCCTACTAAAAGAAAGGTTCATGCCTGGATTGGACATTGAAACATAGAACAATTCTCCATATCATGATAATATTAGTAGTAGGTTTTCTTGATATATATGAGTTGGACATGGAAGCATGACATATAACATAGAGAATTAAAAATATTGTACATTAAATATAAATAATGTGCTAACTACTAACTGAAAATTTGATTGGTTCAAATCATTGGAAAACCTGATCACTAATTTTAGTTGTATATTTTTCAATTTAGTAAATCATAAATTTTTTGTCTATGGATTATTGAAATTTTAATTAGAATATAAAGTCATTTAATTTCGATGTCGATATAAATTTTTTTAGATCTATATTTTAGTGAGAGATCAGATAGAATCCTAATATGAAATAATTAAGTAAAACACAACACAAATATGAAAATGATTTTCTTAAATGAAAGACGTAAGATATAATATCTGAACATGCATGCCAATAGCGTTAAAAAACTTAATAGTTAACGAAAAAAATATAATAGAGTTTATGAAAGTGGAAGGATTTACGTACTAATTAAAGAAAAAATATGATGATAGTTTAAAATAAAATATCTTTTCTACCTCAATGCAAACCAAAAGTTAGAAAAAAATTATTTAATGCCACTCAAACACAAAATACATATAATTATAAGGATATGTACTTTTTTCCTTCTTCATTTGGATTGGCAAAGAAGAGGATCTTTTATCTTCTTGCGGATGGCGTAAATATATTTCTTTTTATTATTATTGGTCATTCTAACTGGTGTTGATTGGTTAATTCAAACAGGCTTTCGCCAATATGGTATCGACATAGAAATAAGTTTTACCTGCAAAAGAATATAAATTTGATTCTCAAACAGAATTTACAACACCTGAGAAAAACAAGTATATAAGATAGGGAAGAAAGAGGGTCAAACAAACCAAAATATCATCATGAACTTCATTGATGCCATAATGATCTAACGACAAATTTTTGAATCTGTTACTTTTACAATTTTACAGCTCATCCCATTAACATAATTTCAGTGGCAGCAGTAGTTTTTTTTTTTTTTCTGGTTTGATTCAATTTCATGAAGTATTTCTTTATATTAAACCGAAATTCTATCCTTTCTTTATATTTGTTTTAGTTCTATCAAAAAGAAAAAAGTATTCATACCTATTAGTTGAAACTTGAAATTCTCTTTCACATCCTTCTGATTATTAAAAATAGAGTACTCAAATTATTCTTTCTGGTATGTTTATAATTTCTCCAGTTAAACGGTGATGAAATCCTAAATATATACTTTTTTTAATTTTTTTAAGAGTGAACATGCATGCAGACACATTAAAATAATCCTTAATTTTCATATTATTACTCCATAAACCATTGAAGACTATGTTGTTTATGCATTCTTTATAATTGCTCAACCAATTAGCCCGTGGTTAAGAGTTAATTAATATATGTGTTATGTGTTTTTTTGACAAACAGCATGGAAAGGATCCTTGAACGCTATGAGAGATATTGTTATGCTGAGAGGCAGCTCTAAGCAGCTGATACTGAAACAAATGTATGCAAAATTATTTATTCTTTTTTTTTTTCTTTTGTTTATTAGTTTCGTTTTTGAATTATTATAAAAAAAATTATTTCCAGAGTAGCTGGACTCTTGAACATGCAAAGCTCAAGGCTAGATTGGAGGTCTTACAAAGAAATCAAAGGTACTTAACGACTTTGCAATAATGCAATCTCGAAACTGATTAATGAAACATTTTTAGGATAACTTGAGTACACAGGAGTCGAACTTTTGATCTCGGGTTTTTTCTGTAACTCACACACTCAATTATTTGAGCTAAGCTGAAGTAAAAATTGATGAAAAATTCTTAACATCGTTAGAGTTCCATGTATTTGCAGGAATTTCATGGGACAGGATCTTGATTCCTTAAGCCTCAAGGATCTCCAAAATTTGAAGCAACAACTTGATTCGGCTCTCAAACACATAAGGTCAAGAAAGGTAAAATAAAAATATTTCTGAAAGACTTCATTTTGGTTGTTCCTATTTAGATCGTAAATATTACTAATAGGCAATTAATGCATATGAAACTAACCCAATTCATCTTTTCAAATGGCAGAACCAAATGATGTATGAATCAATTTCGGAGCTTCAAAAGAAGGTTAAATAACTGCCTTTAGTTCTCCATCTCTCCATATATCTTATTAGGTCTAATGTTTTCTTTTTCAATAGAATAGGCGTTAATAAGCAGATTTTTTGGGTATATTAACGAAAAACAAGCATTTTTTTATAAGAAAACAAGCATATTCTAGTCTACTATAATTTTAAAAAGATGTGTTGCTCTTTATGTTTTTGTTTATATGGTGTATCAATATGCAACATGTTTTTGTTATCCACTATATCAATGAATCAAAAACTAACATCCCTAATATATTAGCCATAGACAAACTGATATGTACAATTTCATAAGGTAGTCTTTTTTTTATTGTGCTTCTTGACAGGACAAGGCATTGCAAGAACAAAACAACCAGCTAGCTAAAAAGTTAATACTTTCATGCTCACATAACCACATATATGAAAATGTGTTCTCAACAGGTTCACAATTCAGGTTTTCTTTATTGACAAAAAGAAAATATTATATATGCAAGCATGTATGTATATCTTTTTGTTCTTAAGCCGAAAAGGTTATCAATTTAAATTCTCATACTAAATGCTTGAGGACAATTAGGTGAAGGAAAAGGAGAAAGAAATGGCACAGCAGGAGCAGCAAAATCAAGTTCTTGACTCATCAACTGTTCTTCCACCACACCAGTTGCAATCCTTAAACACAAGGTTTCTCTCTAGCCCTCTTCTCACTTGTTTTCAATTAAGGGATTAATCTGATGATTGATTGAAGTATTCTTATTTGATTTGTGTAATGTAAATAATGGTTTTTGATTTGCTTTTTTTTTTTTTATTTCCTATTCTTTTCTACCTTTTTTTCTCCAAAATAAAAACAAAAGTTTTGTAATTTACACTTACGCTAGTGTGGAGTACCATTTACATTTTGCAACTTCAATTTTAAATGCACATACTTGTATTCTATAACTCAATTAAATTTGAAATTTTGCTAAAAATGATTATTTTTTTGTTGCAAGAGGAGCTAAAACTAGATTTTAGGGTTGGTGAAACAGAAAAACAATCACCTGAGCTAACTTTACGTGGTTACAATAATGATAAAGTCGTCTTATGCATAATTGTTGTAAGTATTTTTATAGAGCCTTCTGCATTTCGCTAATCATTAACCCATATAACACGAAAAAGGATTTAACAGTTTTGTATCTGAACCTACCAAATCTTCAAAATAAAGTCCATATTCGCCTAGGAAAGAACAAGGTTGATCAAACCATTAAGCATTACTGATATATGCAGCCATAGCTACCTAGGAGGCAGCAATGCAGATGGTGAGAATGAAGCAACTCTAAACCAGCAGCGACCCAATGCACTCCTTCCTGCTTGGATGCTCAGCCACTTCAGTGAATAAATTCAACTTTGGCTGTGGCTATAATTGTGACCTAATCCAGAATATATTTTATCCATTTTTTAATTAATGGAATATTAGCCAACAAGTCTGAGCAGTCCCTCAAAAGTTATATATTTATAATGTAATTTTGGATTTTTGGACTATGAATCACTGTTTCTGTATGTAATGCTCTCAGATATATATAGATAAATGCCTTGGACAAATATGAATTGTTGTATATTTATACGGTATATGTGGAAGTCTTGAACTCTATAAAACCGTTGTTCTTGGAATTATTTGTGTTTTTTTAGGGGAAAACAAAAAATTTCACATGTTTCTCCACACTGAATATGAAATATTAATAACAGTGTGATGGGAAAAAGGTATTTAACTTTTCGAAAAAGTATTTAACTTGTTTGATTTAACACTAAATATATCCTAGAAGTTAGATTTTTAACTTTATGTGTAGTTGAACTTGAGGTTTCTCTCCACCAGGCCATAATTACTTGGTTAATTGATTATATTCGGTGGTGGAGCAAAAAATCAAAGCAGGTGGTGTCGGTCTTATCATCAAATGAATGGTGACGGGTGACGGCATGGGATGAAACCCAACCCGAAGGGCGGAAGTGGGATTGGCGATGGGGTGGTAGGAATTCTCGAACCTCCGGTAGGGTCAGCTGATCCCACATCCCTCCTTCACTAATTATATAGATTAAATGTTTTAATGTTGTAAACTGTGTTTCTGTTATCCACATACTGTTGTTAGACCATTTATGAAGGTTCTCATGTTTCCTCAAAACTAGAGGTGACCACAGTTCACGAACTGACGGTTCTGGTTCCCGAAACTACTGAACCAGAACCAAATTGTCCATGGACGGTTCTAGACGAATCGGTCTGTTTTTGATTTGACCGATTTGGTCAATGGTTTAAACGGTTCGGTTAGCGGTTCTGCTTAGTTGGGTTCAAACCAAAATTTTTTATTTTTTTAAAAAAATATTGTTCCAAACTCTGGTTTAAAAAGATTGAACATTTGGTTTTAGTTAAAACCGTTGGTTTAAGAGAGTTAAAACCACTAGTTTAAGAGATTAACTGTTGGTTTTAGTTAAAACCATTGGTTAATAAGGGTTAACCGACAACGTTTTTGGAACCCTGAACCGGAACCAACCTATGAACCGCCGATTTTTACTGTGCAAATCACCGTTCCGATCCGGTTTGCCTATTTCGATTCGATTTGGCCATGTTTACTCAAAACTACAAATTTTAATATTCAAACTAATACAATACCATTTTAAGGGAAAATATATTTTTCTTTTATAGATTATAAACCTTATAAAGAGAGATCTATTATAAATTCTTGAACTCTAAGATTTCATGATCTAAGGCATGACTAATGCTTACCATCCTTATACATTATTGAACCCCAAGATTTCATGATCTAAGGCATGATTGGACTAATTGTTGAAAGTTGTAGAAGTTTTTGAGTTTGTTGATTATGTTTCAGTTCATGTATAGAATTCAGTGAATTGCGTTGTTCATTGTTCATTTTCTAACAATAACTTCCAGTTCATACGTTAGCTTGACCTGTGAAAACATAGAGCCTGTTTAGTTATAGAATTTTTTTTACCTTTTTTAGAAAATTAGAAAACAGAAATGATCAAATGAAACATTTGTTCATGCAACACTAAAATTTTCATTGTTTTTTATGTTATTTTAAAAAACAAAATAAAAAATAGAAAAAAAATAAAAAAAAAATTTCTTAACTAAATAGACATATTTTTTCTGAACTTTATTGTAAATTCTTGGGCAGAGAATATTGCCCATCATTAATGAAGCAATGAGTAATGACTTGTTAATTTCAAAAAACAAAACTCCAACTTAGCTACGGGACAGTGCATTGCTATAAATAAAATTTAAATCAATCATGATGTGTGCTGGTTTTTCACTATTTTTTATTTCACCTGGAAATAACTATCATTTTGGTTTTCCAAAACCCTAATATATCACTCCGACTCTCTTTCACACTATTTTTTGATGCATTATTTTATAAATTACCAAATTTTTTAGGACGTAAAGGTATGAGGAGAGTGGATTTTTAGAGTCTGGAATTTAGACATATCCAAATCACTTATTTTAGGCTGAATTTATATTTTTAGGCTATGTTTAGTCGATAAAATATTTTTTATTTTCTATTTTGTTTCTATTTTCTAAAATAAAATAAAAAATAATAGAAAATTCTAGGGCCTGTTTAGTTGTAAAATTTTTCTACTATTTTTTAAAAAATTAAAAAACAGGAATAAAAAATAAAACTTTTGTTCAATTTTTTTATTAGTAATCATATTTTCTAAATGGTTTGAAATTTTAGAAAACATAAACAAAACAAAAAAAAAAATTGTTTCATAAACTAAACATAATTTTAATTTTCAATGAAAATTTTTCTTAATTAAACAACCTTAGTTTTTTTAGTCTTCATTAAAAACAAAAGGAAATTAGGTTTTTAGATTGGTTTTGCTTAGAATGAAACATTGAGCCTATGAAGTTGGGCTGGTATGTCTTACACTAGCCATTTTCATGTTCAACCCCAATAACAACTTGGGCTTTTTACACAAACACCAAGTAATCTGGATATATTGTAACAATAGAATTCTAAGGTTTTTTTAAAGCAGATATTATTTAAAAAATAGTTTATTGAATTTTCTCCTTCAAATATATTAAAAGTATACAAAAGTATGCTAAAAATAAACAAAAAACATCAAATTAAAAAAAATGCATGCAAAAAAATAATTTTTTTGAAAATACTAATATGAAATGGGTTTTGGCATAATGTATGGGTTATTCCATTGATTTCCTTAGATTATCTCACAGAATATGCAAGACGAACGTTTTGGGACTCTCATCCCTAGTCCATTTGCTATCGGAGAACCTTTGCATTATAAGCCAAATGCACAACAGTGGTCGTACGATTTCCAATCAACAACCTACTCGTCATTCAATTCAGCATATAAATACTAGGCCATGAAAGATATATGGTAACTCATAGACAGGGACGAACCGGAGGGGTCTCGCCCTCATTAGCAACCAAATAACGACCAACATTCGTTGGCGACGGATTAATAATTTTCTTTTAGACCCTTGGCCCTAAAACGTTGTAAATAAATAATTTACTGACCTAAACAATAATTCCTAAACTTAAAAATAAAAGTGCAAATTACACCAAATGTAACTTTTTTCATTAATACAACCACTTGTAGAAGTCTTTCAGTTTCTCAAAACCTATTTAAACTTATAAACATTTGTAGAAAAGAATATCACTCCTACACAATTTTCATTTTCAAAATCTCAAAGTATCTAATAACCTAAAATCTTGTTATACCCATATCTAATTCATATTTTTTTTCGAAGAACAACGAGTTTCTTGCTTATACCTATTTTGGATTATTTTGATTTTTGTTTTCGTTTATTATTGGGGTTTGATTTGATATTGTTTTGAGTTAATTATGCCAAACGTCTAAAATGAAATATTGAATTTGATAAAAAAAAATAAACAAAATTTTAATTTTGACAAATAGAAATATACTCAAATTTATTTTGAAAATGCTAGATAGAAACTTTTGGAGACTAAGACTTTTGGAAACTACTGAAGACTTTTAGAGACTTTTTAAATCTGACATTTTTTAGAGAAATTTGACGTGTGTTTCTATTCCTCAAAATCTGTCTGGATTGGACCTAAAAATCAATTTCTGTATTTCATTTTAGTGTAATTGTGTGATTTTTCCTATTATTTTTTGGTCAATGGGTTTTGTTCGATATTGTCGGCATATATCGGAGGGAGATGTGAATAAAAATTTGAAATTCCATATTCTCTCGTTTGACATTGTGATTATTTCGGCCAAGTAGTATATATATGTTGTATATTAGATTTATACTGCCACGTTTTCTTTGTTTTTTCAATATTTCTATATCACGTGTCTCTGGTTCTCCTTCTTCTCTTGCGATTAAGAGAGAGATCAACGACACGGATGGTGTTCTTGTCCATTGCATCATCCGTCGCTTCCTCTTCTCCAGTCGTATCTCA
>CAODLS010951728.1:0-18433 GCA_948243855.1 Flueggea neowawraea | reverse complement strand
TCTCCGAATTCGACGGAAACATATCAGGATTTCCTAAGTGAATCCTACAATACGAAACGAATAGCTTCTTTGCTTGCTTGATTGTAATTTCCAGCTCCGATTTTACCGTTTTGTCCTTCATGTTCGCGATTTTCTTCAATTCATCAGAAGCGCGTCGGCAGCAGTTAAGGAGGTAAGGGAACGGAGGCTCAGCGGAAGGGAAGTTACCGGAGAGGCGGCCGATGAGGACGCGCTGGAGGAGGTCCCGACGAAGCATGACGGGGCGGCCTTCGCTGAGCATCTCGGCGGCAGTTAGCTCCAGGTGGACGACGCGAGGGTCAGCTGCAGCGGCGGCGTCGGTAGGTGGGAGGAGAGTGATTAGCAAGATCTGTCGGAGGATTATGTCCTCGATTTCCTCGAAGGACCGAGTTGGCTTCGGCGTCGCCATTGAATCGAATCGAATCGAATGGAATGGAATGAATTAGATGAAATTAGGTCAGGGTTTTGAGAGGAGGAAGTGGTGATGGAGTGGTCATAGAGGTCACAGGTACGGTTCTTCTCTAATCTGTTGTTTTTGTGTTGGGGAAGAAAGTGGAAGAAGAGTGTAGTGATGTCGTTTTGAGGAGCATAGTTGACGGCGTTGTAGATATAGGGACAAAAAAAAAAGCCCCTAAGTTAGCATGAAAAATCCGTTAAGGCCCTCTGTACCCAATCATATGTTAAGAGTTAGTAAATTTATGTTTTGGGTGCAAAGTGAACTAACAAAACAATAATGATAATGTAAAGAGAGATTGAAATTTTTATAGTGGTTTAGCTAAATTTATGCCTATATTTATTACCTAAATATTACTGATTAGAATTTTCACTATTATGCATTTGTCAAAGTTTTCAATTACAAAATCATTTTTAAAATAAGTAAGAACTCTTACCATGACTTTTTAGCTAAGTGAAAATTCTTCAATCACTTTCTAACTAAATGAAATTCAACTATCTTTTTTGTGCTAAATGAGAACCTCACCAATCACTTTTCTAAGTTAAGTGAGAATTTTTCACAAATTTATCAATATATTAAACAAAATATCAAACAAGAACTTTCAATAAATGAGTAATCTTAAAGTACTCTCTAACTTTTCAATGTTTGAGCGGGTTAGAATATTAAATGTACGTAACCTTGAGCTCAATCTTGATAATAATCATGTTTCTCTTAATCCCTGATATGTGTTCTTGTGTCTTGTAGTGTTGTTTATAGATTCTAGGTATAATATATCCATTACTCTCCAAGTTTCTGTTGTTGCAAGTACTACCCTCGAACTTGATCTTGAGTGTGCTTCTCTTGAGAGACAAGTCTAATTTGATCTCCTTGTCTTTACCTTTTTGTTGTACCCAAATCTTTCTTGAGAAGCTCATGTGCTATATGTAGTCATGTAAGTCGTACTCCAAATCTGATTGTCATGAGATCACTTTCTTTACATTCTCCTATATCATTCTCTCATATCATACTGATTGACTATAGTTTGTCACTAACGTACATGGACGCACATATCATATTATTATTATTATCATGTAAGTCCACATGTCTCTTGTCACTTCAATTTCAAAAAATTGAACTCTTTTGACTTTTATTGAATTTGAAATCTCTATCATACAACACTTCAAATTTGTATTGTCACATAATGCAACCGTCCTTCTGAATCATATAAATCAGTAGTCTACATTTTTGAACTTTGGTTATATAGAACTTGTGAATGGCGGAGCTAGGTGAGGTTGGACGACCTCACCGGTTTTCAGGCAAATCTCTAAGGTGATTCGCCGACTCCACTTGCTCTGTTTCATCTCCTACCTCTTCATTTTCAGGCCGACCCCACCTGCTCTATTTCATCTCCTACCTCTTCATTTTTAAGCCAATCCCACCTTAGCCAAATTATGGCTCCATCATTGCTGTTGTGAATCAACTTTCCTGAAATCCTAGCTTCAGCCTTAGATTCTCCAAAACCCCTTGGTTTGTTTAGCTTCCATAAGAAAGACTCAAGAAAGAATGTCTCTTTCTAAGGTCTCCTTCAGAGCTTGAATTATTGGAGCTTACCTAAGGCTCCGACAATTCCGTGCCACAAATCTCATGTTATTGTTGATGATTTTCGGTCAATCACCAAAATCCCATATCTATCATATTTAAGCAAAGGAAAGTAAGGGTAGAGATAAAAAGAGGTTGGGTAAAAAGGTAGGATTGAGCTAATGGTTTAAGCAAAATATCAAATAGTTAGAGAGCACAGTAGAAAAGATGTGACATAAGGAAAAATGAAAGCTAAGGTTAAAAGACAAAGAAGAGTGATAGAGAGATTATAAAATCAACAAAGAAACAAGTGAAATTACGGAAAAAGAACTCCAAGATGGAGAAGGAAGCTCACCAAGGGGAAATGAAATAACTACCATGTATAACAAAAGGGGTGTTTGTTTTTGGTTGATTGGGAAAAAGCATTTTTTTGGCAACTAAAAAATTAAAAAGAATATCACATAAGATGACAATTTGTGTTCGCCTATCGGATTTGTTGAAAGCAAAATTGACCGGTCTTTCTGACACAATTACACGTGACATGAAGTCTTTGAAACACGGACACAACTTGCTAATTAATCATGTCAACACTGCATGACACAATTGAACACGTTTAACGAAAAAGATCACTTGATACGATATGACACGACATGTTTAACCTATAAAACTCATTTAACAATAATTTTATTATATTTAAACTATATAGTCAAATAAATTTTAGGTAAAAAAATTAAAAAATATGATAACATTACAAATCCAATATAATCTCAATAATATAACCACATGCCACGTAAAACTCAAAAATAATTTCATGACTGTATAAGTTAAAATTTAACAACAAAATATTATTTAGTATCTTACGCATGTCCTAAACGTGCCATGTCAACACATAACACATTAACATATTTAAATTAAACGGATTAATTTGTGTTGTAAATGAGTTAAGCGCATTAATTTATTTATAACCTTTTTTTTTTTCATATCATAAATGTGCCGACCTATTTATAACCCAAATCTGTTTAGACTCAATCCTAACATACCAAAATAACGTGTCCCAATAGCACATCTTTGTAGAGCACGAGTCTAAATATGTCACCTCCTTTTTTTTCTCATATTTTCTATTCTCATGCACTAAAAGAGATTAAATTATTTATCTTTCATATCATTCTTTATTCTCTTGAAAACTTCTCTTCGCCTCTATTTAACTTCTTTATTTTTATCCTTTTTTTAAAAAAAACTTCTTTATTTTTATCCATGCACATCCCTAGGTAGTCACGTTTGAAATCTCACACACAAAGGCAAAAGTTATTCAACAAGTCTATTCAACTAATTCAAATGCACCCATTTATTATTATTATTATTTTTAAGCCAACACAAAATTAACAAGTTTTAATACGCTTGTGAACGAAAGGCAATAGAGCTGTACTAAAAAAATGCAATCACGAATTTGACACAAATGCATAAACAAAAAAAAGAAAAGAAAAAGAAACACTGACTGATCCTCTGTCAAAATGTCCTCGAGTTCTAATGTACAAAAATCATTGTTATAACTGCTCACCATCATGAAAAATTAGATGGCAAGGCGAACTAGACGAACCAGGCTGTGTGCTTTCTATTATGCATCACAACAATGGTTGATCATCATGTATGTATGGACCATCTATAAAGAGGAGGTGTTTCTACGTATTACCAAGTATTATTTTTCAAAGGAAAAACCATAAGACTTTTTGAAACTTCAAATGCCACTATCGCTGAGATCCTCAGAATCATCGCCATCTTTGCTTTTGGGCAACAATGAAGAGTTAGAATTAGATGGACCAAAGAGCAACTCCAAGCAGAATGCAGAACCACATATTGATTTGCCTTTCTTTCCAACTTTGTCTAAATCCCGCACCGAGAACTGCAATGTGAAGAATCAAACAACCAACAATTAAATGTAGTCCAATTCGAATGTTATGTCTAATACTGATGTGAAAGATACTAAGGCTCCGTTTGTTTCGGCTGGTAGTGCAGCGGTTCGTAAAAAATAAAAATTAATCCGCACTGAGATGTTAGTTCTAATAATAATGTGAAAAAAACTACATATATATCAGCCTGCCGTGAGCCAAGTCTCGTCATAGTAACACTATCGCTGGGGCATATGGCAACGTCGTTGCAAACAGGTTTAAGAAAGCCTTCAGGAATACCCTCACTCGGATTCGAACTCGGATCTATACATAGTGAAAGCACACCGTAACCACTAATCTACCGGCCACTGTGGTGACTAAACAAACTGCACTACTTAACACAGTGGCGGACGCATAATAAAATAAAAATGAAAACTTACGGCAAATAAAGTAGTATTTTATAGTAGGTAAAAACCATATGTATATATATAATGTGCCAATTTCTCATATAATATTGTAAATGTATATAATATATCTAAATAAACCATGAATAAATTATAAATAAACTATAAATAAACCAAATATATGTATTATATATTAAGAGACCATAGACTCGAGCCGGATCACGGGACTATGCCGGACCCCCTTAGGCCCGCCCCTGACTTAGCACATTTATAACAAGGAAATGTATCTTAACCTGTAGCAAGCTATTCTTCATGAAAGCTGTATTGAAGCAGACATAAAAGAGACGCCCTCCGATCATTTTCTCATAGAATATGACCCGCACATCTCCTTTAACCTGTCATATTGATGTAAACATGGTATCAGCTTAAGTCAAAATACATTTTTAGGAAGCGTTGATTTCAGAGAAGTTGAACTTACTAGCACTGGTTTATCAAAATAATAATCAAGACATTTTTTTTGGTAGATTACAGGACTCTCTGTATCCATTTGGATGACAACATGGGGTTTTTCTGTTTCTGGCTTCTTCCCTTCATCGTGACCATTTCCAACGAAAGATACATAAAACCGAGGACTATTATTTCTATGATGTCCTTTCCGAATTGGTCTGCAACAACTTTTAGCTATTTCTACTGGTGGACGGTACAGTTGATCAGAAATCTGCGAAACAAGTTAATTACATGATTAGTTCAAACGAAAAGAACTCGATAACAAAAAAATACCAAGCAAATGCTACATAAGTTATTTACAGAATGCCATATTGGTTTTTTTTTGTAATGAGGTTTCAATTCTGCAGTGTAAAAGGAACTCTAAAGTGATGGACATTATGCTATAGAAAGGAGTTAGAATGAAGTAATTACCTCTTGCAGTTCTGAGACAACAAAGAAAACTGAGTCAATGTTAACTGTATCATAAAGTCGAATTCGCCGCAATTCTCTAATACATGATTCAGGCAACATCACTTTAGGAGGCCCATTACCAATTCCGGCAGGAAAAGAGAGCAGATTCTCCCAATAACCAACATAACGACGTTGGCTCGGGATTGATACCTGTAATAGATGCATTAAGAATGGTCTGTATCATTCATGTTCTAACCGAAAATAGATACTAATGTTGATGATAAATGTTCATTCTACAGTCTATACCATTGAATTATTAGTATTATATATCAAAAATCTTAATGCATCTAATGTAACTTACTCCTTGATTGTTGGTAGTACGTTTATTTGCATACAACTGCAGAGCCTCCTCTGCTGTCATGCCACCATACACAAGGTATGCGCTCGCCATCAACCCGGTTCGACCTTTGCCTGCCTGAAAAACCCAATTCAGTGACAACAGAACTATTCACAACAACATCAAGATTGAGCTAAAGCTTACTAATAAACAGTATAAATGTCAATGCAAATGCTATTAAACTTGTGCTATTTACCATGCAATGTATGACTGCAATGTTTTTGGGATCCTTTGATAGCCATGAATGCACACTTTCACAAAAGAGTTTGACCATATGAAGCGGCGGGACGTGGTTGTCATCAAAAGGGTACCTCTCAACCCGGCCATGAAAATGTTCTGGATCATAAGATTCCTCAATGCACAGATTGTAGACCTGCAATTTATATGCATTGTTAACATATAATAAACTTCTTATGGCAATTCAAGACTTCAAACGAAAAAATACTACCTTGTAATGTCCTCCATGTCTCATGTCCAACACAGACTTCACCTGCCAAAGAGGATTCCGATAGAATGCTCGCGTACGTTCCGCAGGGAATGACATTGCCAGTATTTTATCTGTTATGTAAGACATGTCCAGATCATAACCGGCAACGAGCATTCGCCTTCGATGCTTCGATACTAAGCTGCGAATAAAGTTACTTGTAATAAGATATCTGATTATTGAATATTGAGCATGTTGTAAGCTTTCACAGCCGGCTTTGCCTAGCCTCTGCCTTGAAAATTTCAATCCCATTATATATTATTAAGGGCTCCCTCTAGATCGTAAGATTCCTGTTTCAAAAGATTGGAAATTAAAGACAATATGAAATGTAAAACTCATCCTGGAAGAAATGAACTCTGAATCTAAATTTCATCAACTCAGAGAAAGATTAATGTCCAATAATTTCACCAATTTTCGACATGCTAATCTACTAGTTCTTCTTTCTTCAATCAATATAAAAAAAACATCTAAATAATTGCAACATAAATCCATCATACTAAGTTACTACTAATTCCAATTCATATGCACGTCTAATAAAACAAATTTCCATATAAAAATTCTATTAGCAATCAATCAACATCAATTGTTTTTTTTTTTGGCAAGAGGAGTCGAACCTTAGTATTCAGAATTGACAACGCATACAACCAACTATTTGAGCTAATTCTAATAAGTCATCACCTAAAATTTTGAACTATCAAATTATATGAGACTCAAGAATAGTTTGCATTAAATAATTTGACAATCACACTGACAAAATGAGTTTATGCAACAAATATAACCATAACATGATACTAGCCTTAAATGCATCTAAACATGAGTTGACATTCAGATGCTAATTGTGGTTGATGTGAATCCAAGCAATTTCCAGGGCAAGTCGAGAACAGGAACCCCAAACCAATGTGATTTGGGAGAACCCAGAAATGGCTTGAAAACTTGGAAAACGCAGGTCAGTGTCAAGGAGGCTTGGAGATGGAGATGATTATCATCTCCAAGCTCTTTTTTGGTTACAAATTGAACAGGAAAAAGAAAAAGGTGTAGAGAAATTTGGATATTCTGTTGCTATATTTGGATGAATTTTTTGGCTCCATTTTTCAACCCCTTATTTTGAGCCAAATAAGGGCTTCTCTCTCTCTTTTTCAACTAACTAAAAGTTAGTTATTATAGGTCTCTGGAAGGAATCTCAACTGAAATTTCTCTGGTCTGTTTGGATATTTGGATATTGTCTCATTTTATTCAACTTGCATGTTCAAAAACTGTCAATCTTTTGATAGCACTTCTGAAATTTCTAATTTTAAATAGGTACTTCCAACGGTCTCCCCTGTTGACTCTTAACTGTTCATGCCTAAATATTTTCAGGGGTTGCTTTCTGGTGGATTCTACAATCAGGCCTCAAATACAATCAGGCGGCACTTTACAATCAGGCAAACAAACTTGACGCGTTCGATTCCGTCTAAAAAATATGAGCCATTGACAGGGACGAAGCCAGAAAGGTTTTGTCTAGGGGCACACTTTGATATATAATAAAGAAAATCATAAGTACTTATAATCATTAAATAAAATTTAAGTTATACTAAGTTCAAATTCAAAAGAGTATAAGTACTAATTTTTAGGTGACAACAAATTCCTAGCATAGGCTCGTAACCTCGTCTCTAATTTGGAGATCATACTCTACCATATACTTCTGTAATGCAGGATCAACAATAATATCATCTTCACTTAAATCAACTAGTGTCTTCTTTTGACTCGATTCACCGACATTAATTTCAAATTAAACAACTACATTAGGATTATTTGATAAACCATCAATTTCACTTGTCAATGTATATATTATTTTTAATTAGAAACAATTCAATGTATAAATTAAGTCCATCCAACAAATTCCAAAACCTAGCAATTAATCTACCAAAAAAGGAAAAAATCACATATAAAATTTGACCCAAATAAAATAAATTTCTCAGTTTAAATTTCAAAACTTACTAAATCACAAGTTCACAACATAAATTATGTTATCAAAAATTCACAAACCATATATATGTTATCGAAAAATCACGAACCATATACTTTGTTAGAATTAATTGTAGCCGAGTACTACTTTTTTAAAATGTATATTATTACTAAATCTTAAACTATCAATTTAATAGTGCTCAAAACAACCCCAATTAGACTATAAATTTATCAATTATGTGTTAATAAATAATTTAAAATCTCAAAAGTTAGATTATTAAATGTAGGAACAAAAATACTACATAAATACTACATGTAATATAATATGTATTGTATAATATCATATATATATATATATATCATAAACCATGTAGAAACTCTAAGCAAACCAAATATATTTATTGTATAATATATCTCATATGAACAAATATTTTGGGAAGGGCTCCCGGGACCCCCTCCCTCCATCCCTGACCATTGATCATGCTACGTAGGGGGAGCACAACAGCAGGAGCAGGGAATAAAAGAAAAAGAAGTGATTTGTTTTGGTGGTCTTAAGAAAGTTGACTTTTTGGCTCTCTCTCTCTCACATCCTTTCTCACTCTCGACACTCTCTCTTTCAGTGTGGAAACTCTCTCCCCAGTTTGTGTATTCCGTCGACGACGACGGGGAAGTCGTAGGTCGTCCTCTGTCCAAATCATTGTTGACACTGACTCTGTCCAATCGCCTCCATTTGAGCTGTGTCAACAGTAACCAAAATCAGGTAAGAGTTTGGCTTCTCATTTACTAATCGATATCATAAGTTGGGCATTGGTTGCATTGATGACATCTGAATATTTTGGAGAATTTAAGGAATATGAGATAAAAATTTTCATCTGTTAGTAAATGCGAATAGTCAATGAGATTGATTTGAGATTTTCTATCTGGGATATTAAGGAATATAAAATGATTGAGAAATTAGCGGATAAATCTGGTAATGTTTGGTGACAAAATTATGAGTGAGGTTTGTAAAATTTATGAAAGTTAAATTTGTTAAAAAAAACTTGTGTTTAGATATTTCGACCTTTGTATTGTTTGGAGATGCGTCAATCAGAGTAAGAGAGGTTGGAGGATTAATGATGCTTGGAGTGCTAAGTGTAAGGACGATGGATTCTTATGCAAACTTTATTTGTTGATAAGGAGAAATTTGATAATCAGTGCATAGGAGTTGACCAGTTTAATGAAGAAATGGAATCGAGAGAGATTTCATGAATCTATTGATTTAGAGGATATTCAGCATATGATAAAAGAAGATTTACATTTGATATATAATGGATGAGGGATAATACTGATTATGTTAGTAAAATATTATAAAGATAAGAATGATACACAATCATTAATTGGGTGACAAATTTATTGGTGATTTCAGTTGATTTCCATTGTAATTATCAATTGGTGAGACCGATGGTAACAAGGCTATATAACCAATAACTTGGTGATAAATTCAGTTGGTGATCTCAATTGATTGTAGTTGAAATTATTAAGGAGCGAGATGTTGGAGAATTTTTCCGAAGATGTCTTGGTTGAGTTTGTAGAGCAGAAGCAAGTTGGAGTGAAGAGAGAAAACAACACAAAGAATTATAGTGGTTCAGCCAACCATGTCTACGTCCACTACCTAAGTCTCACTTAGGCTTTTCACTATATCAGAGATTGATTCCGGCTCAATCCAACAAAGCTTTACACCAAGGTTGATTGCGGCTCAAACCTCTTAAGCAAAAAAGGTTGATTGCAGTTCACCCCTCTAAGGCCAACAAGGTTGATTACGGCTCACCCCTCTAAGGCCAACAAGGTTGATTACGGCCCACCCCTCTAAAGCCTACAAGGTTGATTACGGCTCACCGCTCTAAGGCCAACAATGTTGATTACGGCTCACCCCTCTAAAGCCATTACAATGTTGTTTTCTCTAGGTTCACAACAAATCTCTCTCACTCTTAAACTGTTTTACAAAACAGTTACAAAAACTGAAAGCTCTATGCTAGAGTTTGGTTGTATGAAATTGATGCTCTTGGTCTTGATCTCTAGCTTGATTTAGTGTTTTGGAGTGAGGGGAATGATAAAAATGATTGGGACTTGAATCCATATGATCATCTACGTTTTTCTGCCATTCCTTGATGTATTTATATCCTCTCCAAATGATATGACCGTTGGTAGAGATAAAATAGTCGTTGGAGTACATTTTCGCCCGTTGCAGCTATCTGTGTCATTCTCATGTACGCCACTTTATCCTCACGTACGTCATTTGCAAATTCTCTAGTTTACGTACGTTTGTTTCATCTCATGTACGTTGATCATCTTTGAGCAAACTTTGCGTACGTGAATTTATATTTTACGTACGTGAATTACAACACACGTACGTGAACTTATTATTACGTACGTGAAACGTGCTTCAGAGGGTTCTAGTGGCTTCTACTTGTCTTCAGACCCTCTCTCACGTATGTGACTCATTCTTAATGTACGTGAGGCATTTGTTACGTACGTTAAACTCACACTAGCGTACGTTAACAACATCAGAGTCTGTTTCGCAATTCTGAGCTCTTCAACGTGTTTCACTTCAAGTCAAACGTTTTGTACATCGTCAAAACATGAAAGGAACTTAATGTTGATCACCCATGATCCAACAATTGTGGTTTACTTTTGACTTGTTTTTATTTTTATTTTGGAAGAATTATGGTTAACTTAATGAATTATTGTTCACTTTATTATGTATGGATTATAATGATTATGATATTGGTTGCATTTACCCTTAATATTACTTGGTTCTTGTTATTTTTGTTCTTCCTTGATTGATGTCAAAATGATGAGCCTTAATTATGGGTGGTTTGCTTCATTTTCTTATACCAAAATCCCACCATTTTGTACTTCATTTGTAACCATTGTAAGAGTTAGAAAAAACTTGTATTTGGGTTAGGAAATTGCAATCAATGGTAGATTGCATATTTTCCATTTGGTTTATAGTTGAACCAAAATAAGTTTAACTAGTTGCAGGAGACAAGTTCCCACTTAGCTTGAAAAGTGGTTCTTGTAAGGAAGATCCTAGGAGGCTAGCATAGTAGAACTCATGCTTGGAGCTTGAAGAATGGATGCAAGCACTAAGAATTCACCGAACCACTATAAACTTGTGTTTGATTTCTATCTCTTTATTATTTGTTTTGTTTTAGCTTATTATCATTTGCACACATACACTCTTATTACTAACAATTTTTTTTAAATGTTGTGATTGTTAAGTCTAGTTTTGATGATGATGACAACAAAACATTCATGAAATATGGAAGAAGTTGAAGAGTTGGTGCAAATTGGCGGATTTCCTAAATTGCGCAGGTAGATGCACACTTATGCATGTAGTGAAGGGTTAAGCGTGTAATTGATGAAGTTTGAATGAAGGTTGACGCGAGTTTCTTTACTTGACGTGAGTCTCATTAGCTGGGCTAAATTTGAAGGAAATGTCTAACGTAATCCTGTTATTACGCATGTAAAGCCTGAAGAGTCCTTGATCAGAACATTTCATGAAACTCATCAAGGCACGTAAAAGTCCAAGGGAAAGCACTTACAAAGTTAAAGGTGCAAACTTTGAAGAGTTAATCTTTACGCACGTCAAGGTGCTAATTGACAAAGATTGACATTTATCATGATTGAAAGAACACTAACCACACTAGAAGGGGGTTGAATAGTGTGGGCATTTCGGCTTTGAATCTTTTTCGAGTTTGGACACACAAGAAAGCACAACAGTAAGGAACATAGGTAATTTAGAGTGGTTTGGCCTAATTATTGCCTACGTCCACTGCCTAAGTATCACCACTTAGGATTTTCACTAATCTCAATCTCTTCTTACAACTTATACTTTCTAGCCAAGTGAGAACTTTTACAATTGTTGATTCCAGTTCAAGAATAAACCAACCTAGGATCTACCCTTGATCCCAATCTCTTAAACTCTCTGGTTTGAAACAAAAAGATCTCTCACCAACATATTTGAACGAGGATACAAGCTAAAAGAATTACAATTAAGATCAACTAGACTTATATCACCAAGAATAACTGAAAATAGCTTAAATTAGGGTTTCAATGAGTAGTGTATTCGTTTTTGTATTATCCCCAACTGTTCTAGAAGTGTATTTATACTTCCTATAATTTTTCTAGTCGTCGTGACTCATCCTTGTCCGTTGGAGCGTGAAATCAGTCTTGATTTTCTTCCAATTCAGTTCTTCCTCATGTAAAATGTTGGTTGACTCGAGTGATTCCAGTGTTGCACTTCATTGTTGCAATTTTGACTTCACTTAATCAGGTAAGAAAATTATTTACTCGAGTAATCAAATATTTATGACCGTTGTGCATTGATTTTCTTTCATATTTGTCTTGATTGACTTAGATCTCGTAGATTAAATATCAAGTCCGTACGAGTGAGAAATATTTCACTCGAGTAACTTTATCATGCCGAGACACTCTGGATGTCGGTCTTGCTCGAGTAACCTTGGCGTCTACTTGAGTGACTTTAGACTATTTTGAGCACACTTCTTGGTTGAGTAACATTTTTTGTTGGTCGAGTAACTCGTGACTTATTCCAGTAATATCATATTCTACACAAGTAACTTTATCAACTAGCAACATTCTGCATGTTGCTTTTGCTCGAGTGATTTTCCTCTTGGTTGGGTAACTCTGTATTTACTCGAGTGAGATTAGGTTTTACTCGAGTTACTCCAAAGCTCAGCTTTCTTCTGGACAGATGACTTACTCGAGTAACTTATTTAGTTGCTCGATTAACTTTTCCTTTGCATCAACAATTTGATCACTTGACAACCTTGCTTCGTGGTGTATTGAGCTAACATATTTACCAACCTTTGTGCATCATCAAAACATTGGTGAATCTGAATGTGAACCACCCTTGGTTCCACACGTTTAGTACAAGTGCTAGAAGAGGTTATTTATACTTCATCACTTTTACTGATGATTTCAGTATGTATGGATTTGTATATCTTATGAGACACAAATTGAAATCCTTTGAAAATTCAAGGAATTCAAAAATGAAGTACAAAACCAACTTGGCAAGAATATCAAAGCACTTCAATCTAATCATGGTGGAGAATATTTAGGCCAAGAGTTTGGCAATCATCCTAAAGAGTGTGGGATTGTCTCATAACTTACTCCTCCCAGAGGCCTCAATGGAATGACATGTCCAAAAGGAGAAATTGAACTCTAGACAATATCACCTCATTCGAGAGATAGTCGAAAGAGGAGATGTCAAGATATGCAGAGTTGATACTAATGACAATGTAGTGGATCCTTTGACAAAGGCTCTCCCATAACCAAAACATGAAAGGCACATAAGGTCTTTAGGTATTAGGTTTGTTCCTGACTGGGACTACTGCAACTAGGAGACTATTAGTTATAATACCCTAGTCCAATCATTTATGTGCATTGTCATTTGATTTATCAATTAATAAAGAGGCATTTCATTTCATATCTATGAAATATTATATGTTTTATGAAGATAAAACCTCCATAAAGAGTTTATTCTTCCTTATGTCATCAAGTATGACTTGGTAGTAAAACCATAAGGTAAAAGAATACTATTCTAAATGTCCCTAATCGATTGTTATCATGGGAATGATAACAAACCAATGGTAGTATGTTGCTAAGTTGATAATCATGTTTTAGGCCTCTTAATGAGTAGAATTGATGAAATGTATGCATACTCAAATGAATTGACGAAAGAGTTTATCAATGTCATTTGTATATCAATCTACTTGGGATCAAGAAACACATTAAGCTATATAAGATTGACATATAACCATGCCTTATGCGTAATAGAGATATCGTGTGACAAAAAGGACTAAATATCAAAATGTGAAAGGTTAACTCAAATCATTGAATACCACTTGATTTTGGACTGTCATAATGTATTACTAGATACCGCTTATAGACTTTGGACCCAAGTTTTGGGATAAGGCTCATTGCCATTTTGAAGTGGGCCTAACGATTTGGATTGGTTCACAAATATTCTCTAATGGTAATTAAATTATTAAAATAATTAATTTGATTAATCATTAATAATTTAGGGCTTTATGATTTAGGTCATAAAATAATATGAGATATTATCCATTAATGTAATGAGCTTTTGATATTAATTACCTCTTATAATTTTTTAGGTATAAATTATGTGTGATATAATTTGGGCCCATGCAGATTAATGAGGGGGTGATTTAATTAGTGATAATGTATCAAATAATTAAAAGTCCAATAACATTAATGAAGACTCTAAAATTCAGCATACACATAAAAGGATTAAAGTTTGACTATGTCAAATGTTGACTAAGTCTTACTTAATCAACTTGATTAAGGACACCTAATCTTAAAAGGATTTATACCCCTTTCGTGACAAGGAATGCTAACCCTAAACTAATTAAGGATTTTGGCTGCACCAATACTTAATTAGGAATTAATCTTCTTTGTGGGACAAGGGAAAAATTCGGCTAGGGTTTTCTTATGCATTCGGCTTGCACACTCCTAATTGGATTAGGAGATCTTATCCTTGTATGACAAGGGAAAATTCGGATGCTATTGGACATATTAGGGTTTCTATTCCTCTATAAATAGCAAGGCTGAATTTCACATCCTTCCTAAGGCTCAAGGCCGAATTAGTGTGTGCCACCAAAAAGAGAGAAAATTAGTATTTGTGTAAAAAAGAATAGAGATTCTTCATGCTAGTACACATTGTCATTCCAAGTGAGTTCGTTCATGTGAATACCTTTAGACACATTCGCGCAAAGGCAACGCGAGAGGAAGAGTTTCAAGTTTCATACTAAAAGCTACACCAATACTCCATTCAATCATATGCTCCAACATTCAATTTTAAGGTAAAATATGCTAACCCTAATCGTGTATGTCAATATGCATGTATCCTTGGTGGAATTCTATATGTATTTTTTTTTGTTTTCGCTATCATGTTTGCTTATGAATGTCATAAACTTAGTTACAAATTCCAACAATTATTACCACTTTTCTTAAAAAAAAGAGTGTTATCCACATGACCCCTTACATAGCCATTTTGAATGAGAAATGTACTCAACCTTTCGTACCGTTCTCGAGGTGCTTATTTCAACCCGTAAAGTACTTTGTTAAGCTTGAATACATGGTCGGGATGTGCATGGTCTTCAAAACTCGATGGTTACTTCAGATACACCTCTTCTTGAATGTATCCATTTAGGAAAGCACTTTTCACATCCATTTGGTAGAGTTTTATCCTCTTATGGGAAGCAAAGGCACATAGAAGTCGAATGGCCTTCAACCTTGCAACTTGTGCATATCTCCTCATAGTCAAGTCCTTCTTCTTCATTAAATCCTTGAGCTACTAGTCTTAGCTTTGTTCTTCACTGGTTTACCATTCTCATCATATTTGATTTTGTTCACCCATTTAGTTCCAATATATGTTTTCTTTTTGGTAAAGGAACCAATTCCCATACATTTTGACACTTGAAATCATTAAGTTCAGCTTGCATAGCTTGGACACACCACTCGTCCTAAAGTGCTTCCTTGTTGTTTTTTGGCTAAAGAAATGAGATGTATGCAAAGTTGCTTTGATATCCATTCAAGCCTCTCCTTGTTTTCACTCCATCTTCTATCTTCCCAATCACCAACTCCTTTGGATGATCTTTCATGTTCAACCAATCTTTGGAAGTAGAGTTGCTTCTTTGACCCTTGTTTCTTCCACATCATTGTTGTTTGTTTCTTCATTTAAATTTAACTCTTCAATTCCTTTTTGAATTGCTTGATCTTCATTCTTCTTTTCAAGTCCACCTACATCATCATCAACAACTACCTTTGTCAGGGGTGAGATCATATCATCAAATTTAACATATATAGACTCATCAACCATATTAGTTCTAGTTTTATCAACTTTATCGGCCTTACTATTTGTAGAGTAACCTAAGAATATTCCTAGATCAGATTTTGCATCAAATTTACCTAGATTATCCTTGCCATTATTCAAGATAAAAACCTTGCAACCAAAAGGGTGAAAATAAGAAATATTAGGTTTCTTACCTTTCCATATCTCATAGGGAGTCTTCAATTGATTTCTTCTCAAGTTCACTCTATTGATGATGTAGCATGAAGTGTTCATTGCATTGCCCAAAAGTATTTGGGGAGATCATACTCACTCAACATAGTTCTACTCATCTCCGCCAAAGTTCTATTCTTTCTTTCCACTTCACCATTTTGTTTTGGTGTTCTTGGTGCATAAACGTTATGCTCTACACCATATTTATTGCATAAGTCCTCAAATGATTTGCATTCAAAATCTCCTCCATGATCAGTTCTAATGGCAATGATGGTCATGTTCTTCCCATTTTGAACCAATCTACAGCACTTGGCAAACTCATTAGACACATCACTTTTATTGACAAAAAATTTTACCCAAGTAAATTGAGAAAAATAATCAACAATCACAAGAGTAAAGACTTTTCCACTTAAGCTAACATGCCTAGATGGTCCCATAAAATCCATATGCACAAGTTCTAAAACTCTAGATGTAGAAACTTGTTTCTTTGGTTTAAAAGAACTCCTAGTATGTTTTCCCTTCATGAATGGTTCACATAAATGTTCTTTTGTAAATCTCAATTTTGGTAGACCTCTAACAGTGTAATTTTTTGAATGTTTTGAAATCAAACGCAATGGTGCATGACATAGTCTTCCATGCCATAGATACGCATTTTCATCCAAAGACATTAAACATTTTTCATCGAAAGAGGATGCACCACGCAAATTTACAATGAAAATATCTCCACGTCTTAAACCAATAAATGCAATTTTTCCATCTTTCAAAACAGTGCAATGAGATGATTCAAAGCGAACATTATAATCTATGTCACATAATTGAGAAACACTTAACAAATTGCGTTGCAAACCTTCAACCAAATAAACATTGTCAATGGTTGGTAAAGGTTCCTTACCCACTTTACCACTACCAATGATCTTACCTCTATTGTTATCACCAAAAGTCGCATGGCCTTCATTTTTTAGGGTGAGTTCCACAAATAAGCTTTTGTGCCACTTATGTGTCTTGAACCTTCACTATTAATGTACCACATGCTTGACAGAACTCTATTATTGGCTTGTACCTACCAAATCAATTTTATTTCTTCTCAATGGTACCCAAGCCAATTTGGGTCACTGTGTGTTAGTCATATAAACCAATTTAGGAAGATTAGTTCCTTTGGGAAATCACATCTTCCTTACTTTGATGGTCCTTCTCAAACTATTACAAGAGTGAATACTATGTCCAACCTTTAAAGATTTAGCACAACTAGGCACCCCAAGAGTCATAGAAGAATTATCATTACTAGAAAACTTAGTCATCAAAGATGGACTCTCTTTGGTAAGAATCACAACCAAGACTATTTTTGGATAAGGAAATCTTTGCAATGAAAGCAATTTTTCAAAATTTTCTTGGCCACTAGTAAACTTGCCAACAAAATAAGAAAACTCCTTTTTTAGCCTATCAATTTCTTCATACAATTTTTGTTGTTCAAGTAAACATGAAGAAGGATCATTAGAATTATTTTCAAGCTTATGAACAAGTTTTAGCAAATTTTCATTTTCAATTTCTAAGCCCTTGTTTTTTTTTTCAATGTCTTATTGAGCTTGAACACATTATCAAAGTTATCATTCAATTCATCAAAAGCACTCATCAATTCATCATAAGTAGGAGCATTTACCTCATATTCATCCTCATCACTTGAGTAGGAGCTTTTTTCCATAAGAGCTAGATTGACTTCCTCCTTATTAATGGATTCATCATCTTCATCATCATTACAAGTGGCAACTAGAACTTTCTTCTTCTTGTATCGATCAAAGGATGGTTTTGATGATGAGATTTTGCAATCCCTTACATAGTGGCCCATTTTTCCACAACCGTAGCAAGTTTCATCATTCCTTCTTTTGTAATTTGAAGTCCTTCAGACATCATCTCTTGGACCCTTCTTTATTTCTCTCTTTCTTCTTAGCATCATCGATTTGATCTTTCTCATGTTTTTAGCATAAAGGGCCCACTCTTCATCTTTCTATTCGCTTTCCTCATCTTCTTCATCACTTTCTTCCTTGAAGGAAGCCTTTGCTCTGAAAGCTACACTCTTCTCTTTTGGTTTGGGGCATCCTCCACTAGTCTTCAAGATTATCTCATAATTAATGAGAGACCTAACCAACGCATTGAAATCCAAGGTATTGAGATCCTTGGATTCCATAATTATCGTCACTTGTGAATCCCATTCTTGTGGAAGTGATCTCAGGATTTTCTTAACCGTCTAACTATAATCCATTTTTCTTCCAAGGGATGCCAAACCATTCATAATTGCAGAGAAGCAATCG